>APFE031581418.1:36401-53439 GCA_000404065.3 Pinus taeda
TCTCTTGCTTTGGGCCGCTGCTCAAGATATTCTCTGATACACTTTGCCGCTACATTGATGGTTTCCGTCGTCGACTGATACTCTTTGACACGCTTGCTGCCTGCTGATGTGATCTAATACACTTTAAACTCTGTGACTGATCTGCTGCTGTCTTCAAACCGGATCCTTTGGCACGATTGGGCGATTTTCGGGCTCTTTCGGCACGCAGTGGGCTCGGCAATAAGAAGATTCCCTGAAGATTCCTCAAAATGGCCTATTTCCTGTAGTGATCCGCGAATAGCGCTTCGCGCTGAAACTGCCTCCGTTTCTTGATCTGGAGCTCCGAAATGCGACTTTTCTTCCTGCGCGAAGCTTTTTCGGCATTTCTGGCTACTAACGTAAGCATTGCGTCGACTGTACGGCGGATGACGTCAGCTGTGGGTCCCTGGTATAGCGCGACGTGGTGAGGTACTGGATGGACTGTGGTGAAGAGACTCCGATGCGATATCGCGATATCGCGTCGGCGGGGAGAGAGGGGGATCATTGGGTTGGACATTTGGCGCTTGCGATTATCGATATGCAATATCGCGATATCGCATCGGTGGAGACGAAGAGGTGAATGGATTGGACACTCGGCGTTTGTGATCGCCGATCACGGATTTCGTGATATCGCATTGGCGGGGGACAGATGGGCAATGTTTTGCATGAATGTGAGAGTGCGAGATTGCGACACGAAAACGGTTTTGAGGAGAAAAGGTTAGTAAGTGGGTGTGAAGGGCTTTTGAGGTTTCGGAAGGGGTCCGATTACCTCCGGGAAACTTTATACTTTGGAAGGAATCCATAGTATCTGGGAGGTGGTTTTGGAGGCCGGGGTTCTTGCTTAGTTTCTGATAAACTGAACAATTCCCTAGAGATTTTATGGTTATTTTTCAACCAGGGGGAGGGATATTACATAGGGGGGATTTTACTTAATATTAATAAGGGGACGGGAAGAACAGGGAGCTAAATAATAATGTTAGCGGTTAATATGGAGGTGGTAAGAAAGCGCTAAGTTCAGGAGAACTTAGGCTGTCACAAGGGTAGGACCATACTTCAGGAGAAGATATGGAACAACTTTGAGTAAAGGAGATCTTTACTCAAATCGAAGTTATGAAGATGACGAACTGAAGAGGTGTCAAGCAGATCTTGACCTCTTTTGGGGATGTTAGTTAATGATTGGGGAAAACAGAGAAGGGGAGTCAGTTATACCTCATTTGAGCCTTTTTGCTTACAAATATTTGTTGATTATGTTCTGCATGATATGATACCTGAAAACTTGGAACTGGTCAGCAATTCAACAGCCTCAGAACTACCTACCCAGCCTACTTGCCTAACATTTTTTCTTCTTTTGTTTGGGGCTGCACTTAGACTTGAAAACCCGTCATACATTTTTCTTCTGATGCTTTCCTATCTACGTACTACCCTTATTTCTTCCAGAGCCCAGATTAAGCTGTTGGACTCTTCTGTTTCTCTACCTATCTAAGAATCTGCCAAGATTAAACTGTTTGGACAGATTTACAATCTCTATATTCTAAGACATGAAATTTAAACCTAGGGAGATCAAGATTAAACTGTTTGGACCTCCCTTTAACTAAAATTAGCGATACCAGGATAACTTTACAAAATTTGAAGGCAATTGAATGAACTTGAAGTAGCCTTCTTTATTTAGAGACTGGTTGAGAAAATATGGAGCATTGCAGCAAGCAAAGTACGACATATTTGGCCTGTGAAATGCAAATCATGAAAAATGAATACCTGCTACAGCAGGAGCTAACAGTGGCTCCACTCGGGGATGGCTTCTCCTTGCGGGAAGTCAAGAACAGCAGGCCAGAATACCTTGGTTTTTTTTAGTTTCTTGCTGTCTTCTGCAAAATTTATTTTCTCCGGCCGCTTTATTCTTTCTACCTACCTACCCTAACCAGCAGCTACTCTGCCGTTAGGTAAACTCAAATAACCAGTGCAGCCATTTAAGCAACTGTGAAACGAGATAACCTTGCTGACTGATCATTTCTAAACGCAAAAGCATCATCTGGGCATATGCTTTTACAACCAAAATTGTGGCCTCCATCACTTGCCGCTGAAGCATACGGTCTTCCCTGAGAAAACACGTTAGCAAAATTTTGCTAAGTCAAAGTTCCATGTAATCTGCGATTGAAGGACATGGCCATATGAGCCACAAGACTAGCCCCACATTTTGTGAACAACATATGGTTCAAATTATTTGTAGCTTAGTTGAATTCCATCGAAAGTTCTGTTGAATAGCACAATTGGTGGTGGGTCCAAGTTGATAATGTTGAGTTCTTAAGTTTGACCACCATCGGTTGCAAGGGTTTGGTCTATAGTTTTTGTTTTCAATATATATCCCATTCGATTTCATCTTTAGAAATTTCCAATTGGAACTTTATAGAATTAGCGACATAATATTCTCGTTTTGTAGAAGACCTCCCAAAAAAGGATCATTTGTAGAACCCTTAATTTTTCATATAGTTTCTTTATGAGATACGATGGTATGTATTTGTCGAAATTGAGTTTTGGATGGAGATGGGTAATCAAGATTTAGAGATGAATCTAACCAAATGTGCATGATTACCTTTTGGAACTTATTTGATGACTAGAATCTATTTTGTATGTTTTAAGAGACTATGAGCAGGGTTGTGGTGGTTTTGGATGTATTATGGAAACAAGTTCTAAGAAGGCGATTGAGTGTCCCATTTGAGCAATTGGCTAAAGAAGAGCATGGGAAATGACATGACAACTAGTGATAGTTGGTTATATGGTAGTTATTGGTGACATTTATTACAGTGGTCATAGAAACAATGATTGTAGGTTGTCATAATAATTTATATTGATATTGTAGTGGTAGTGGTTGTAGGTTGTGGTAGTGACTGTGGAATTTATAGTGAGAGAGATTATAGGTTACATATTTCACTTGTAATTGATAATATATGATGACAATGGATCCAATTTTAAAATGACATGAAATAGAGGTCAACAAGGAAGTTGAAGAAGGAGGTGGATGCCTCCATTGAGGTTGAATCCAAGAGAAGGTGGGATCCTCAATCAGGTTGGAGCCTAGAGTACATTGGAGCTCACTCATTATTGAGGTTGGTGTCTCAATTAGGTTGTAGCCTATAGTGATTAGTTTCTTGCATCTTTCAAGGTTGGTGCCAAAATATGGTAGTAGACTATCACAAGTGGTAGCTAAGTTTCTTAGGGGTAGTTGTCTCTAGTAGTTCATAGCCTACAAATCTATGTAAATAATTGAATATAAAGAATATGAAGATTTATGGTTTTCTCTCATATGGGTTTCCACAAAAAAATCATGTGTTGCTTTATGAGGTGATAGATTTTTTATATGCTATTGATATGAATATGCATTGTTAAGTTGATGCTTATGGTTGTATGATTATGAAAAGTTGTGAAATGGTAAAATTGAATTGTCACTGATTTGTTTCCCCTCTTAGTGTGACCTTCGGGATAACAAGGGTTACAAATATATTTCTCTAAGTATTCTAATTACAAACTCTAAATCTCTCCTCTCTAGAAATGAAGAAAGCAACTTGTTTATACATGAGTTTATTTCAAATGGGGATAAGCAGCTAATAACTTTAGATTCACTTTTCTCTCAAGTCAGTAGAAGCAATTTACTAAAATTTGAAGATAATTATATTTACAAATCCTCCCACAAGTATCTAATATCTTTGATAGTAAAACCTCCATTATTCTTCTCCATTGAATGTTATAAAAATGATCAAAAATATTCCTCAAGTCTTCTAGAGTTGAAGAGGAAATTCAAATTTGTGGCTAAATGGTCAAATATCATTTTGTTGGAGTCTTTAGATATGTCTATAAAAAACATAGAACTCATCCACCTTTTAGATTATGTGAAAACATGTTATTTTTCTAATATTTAATATTAATCTCACTCAAAATACTAAATTAAATTCTTTGGAAAATAATAAAATCTAAAACCATATATAATCATAAACTTTTTCTTAATGCAAGTTTATAGAGAAGTTGAATGTGATTAAAATTGATGAAAAAGAGGGCGAAAATATTACATTTTAGTGTGCCAATAGCTAGGAAAGTTGTTAAGGAAATGAGGTAACAACAACTCAAGGATGAAGAAGAATGAAAACGTACATTTTCCTATGGCTGGGGAAACATCTAAGTAGTTAGTTGTGATGGGCCCTTCATTTGTACATTTAAAGTCCCATATATAACCTCTATCACCTAGGAACAACTTGCATTTTCAGCCTTGATTATTATACATTTTTCTATTTTACTTGTTATTCCTTATGTTGGGTATGTTATGAGATATTTAATAATATTATTAATTTATGTGACCCTTGGTAGCCTTCACATCCTGATTTGGATAGATTTTTGAAGAAAAACAAGCTCCTAGAATAGCCACTAGTATCCTACCATGAAGGTAAGGTCCCTGTCTTGTCGATTGTTTGTAAACACTTATAGAATTAGAATGAATTCAAATTTATCAATAGTTAGAGAAGAGGTAGCTATGCATAAATCCCTAGGGAATCAACTGCCATGATTTTGGGGAATTTTGGAGGGAAAACAACCCTCCCATTAAGGAGGATTCTCCCTCAAAATGTTTTATATGAGGGGAACACAAGATAGTGGGAAAATATATTTTTTTGTAGAGAAAAGAACAAAATTGATTTTTTGGAGTATTACATCTTTTTATTTTCATTTTTCGATAATGTTAATTTAATATTAATGGAAGGATAATTCCTTTTGGCAAGAATTTTGCATTGTTTTTACTCAAAGTTCATGAGAATTTTTTGAGGGTCTACCTATAGGCTTTCTGGAAACCCTTATTGTGCCTTATATATTTTATTTATATATGTTTCTTTAAGTTATTATCATTTCTTGTGTTGTAATAGTCAAGTATAGTAACATTAATACACTTTTATGTTTTGGCAGATGCTTGGAATATGGTGTTTCTTAATTTTGAGTAATGGTCATAGTTTCTATGATTTGGAATTGGTTTCAACTATTTTCTTTCATATTTCTTTCATCAATTTTGCACACTTATTTCAATTCTAGAAGTTTCTTGTAGAGTTCCATGTCTTCCTATAGAATTACAAAGCTTCTTGTAGAACAAACTTGGGATTTTTGGTTTTGCATAATTTCTTGTCATTTCATTTTATTGATCTATGAATCACCTTGATTAGTCAATTTAGCCTCATTAAGTGAATAAGGTAGAATTGAAGAAAAGGTTGTCACATGTTCACAATTGGATACAATATCACAAACTATCTTCTTAATGTTTTTTTGTGTAATTTTATTTAATTTTGTACAATACTAGAATAGAAATGGTTTCCTTGTAACACAAGGTAGTTCTTTGATTGGAAGTAGTATTTTTTGAATCCCTAAAACTTTATTTTCTTACATTTCCATTCCTATAGCTTTATTTCATTTACTTCATTTAGCTTTATTACTGTGATTTCAATTCCAATATTTTGATTCTTTTATTCTCACCTCTTGCTAGGATAGGCCAAGTGAAATGACTATTGACTAGCATAATCACTCTTCTCACTTTATCAGGAATACAATTATTTCATATATTAGTATGCATTGAGAAAAAAAAAAACTATGAATTTCATGTACAATGCATAATACTCAAGTTTGTATGAAGCCTAAGTTGATATATTAAAGTTGAGACCCCAAGGGATGCAATATTACAATTAGAATATTGATGACCATCACATGTATGAGATTGTAATTAACATACCATGGTTGAGGCATTTGAAAGAGTTGTGGAAAAAAATGTAAGATGAGATCATCATGTTTCTAAAGGAGAATTGGAAGAACAAGTTTCAGTCTAGATAGATAAGCTTGAGAAATTGTGCAAGTTGGAACACAAAATATCTTAGAGGGTAGCTCTTGATGTAACTACCCATAAAGGGAAACAAAACACCCTTGAACCTACACACTTCTATGATGTATTAGTTGATCTAGTTACTATATAGCATTATAATCATATCATCTAGTGATCAAAGAGCCATTTCGTTCCCTTCCACTACCATACACAAAACAAGAAAGGTCTTATGTTTTTTCGCTTACTTTCCCTTTAGGGATGTTCATCTATTTTTGTGCTCTTAAAAATGCACAATCTATTGATTCAATTTTGGGAAAAGTTTGAAAAAATATAAACTAGCTGTCAAACAATCAACACCCATCAAAAACCTATGTCGAAGGATTTTTATCTTTCCCACTACTTAATATTCATCTATAACCTCACATGTCTAAGGTAGATTATGTACACCTCCATAGACTTTAGCAATTAAATCGCAACAAGGAGGCCAATCCCTTATCTGATAAAGAAGGGGCTCTCATCTATCAATTTGGTTTTACAAATCCCAAATAAAATACATAAATCTCAAAGAACTATACATAAGTCCTATGGCACTGATACTATCAATGCATGTACATGGATATTAATGAAAGGAAAAAACCTATAATAATTATTCATGCCTTGATATATGTGCTATTAGGTAGTAACCATACAAGTTCCTCCTTTGAACTTCTCAATAACTCATTTGAATTTTACACATGAAGTTAAGTTCAACCATTGTGTTGACAACATTAAGCTCAATTACATGTGACACTTCAAAGACCAAGAAGCATTTCCTAAATTTCTAAGTTAGAAGTAGGTAAATATGATGGATAATTCATTAAAAATGAAGGGGAAACTTCATGGATAAACTATCCATATATAATGTGTAGGTCTTCTTTAGCTAGATTTCAATATATAGGGTCAGGATGAATTACACTTAGAGTTCCCACCTGGTCATTTGTTTTACTCCACATTTTACTTTCCTCCCTTTTGATTTTCTTTCTTTGATTTGAAGTACAGTTTGATTTCTTTGTCTTTCTTTCTTTGACTGTGTATTATTATGGATATAACTAGGGGTTAGGGATTTTTAGTGAACTAACATAGTTTCAACATTATTATTTTCAGACTTTTATTTTTTTTATAGATGCTACTACCTTTTATCACCTAGATTGACCTTAAGCTGAAAGGAGGCAATTTCCAGGGTAACCACAAACCAAGATTAGCCTAGTAGCTAGCCCTACCAGTCCGGGAGAGGGCTCTCTCTGTAAGGATATCAATCAAGATGACTAGTTCAGGTAAAAGATTTTAGGCTAGGTATAGCAGCTCGAAAGGTTTTGATTGAATTTTTTTGTGTTTTATTGGAACAGATGGAGCTAGGCAGTTTAGATCTGAGAATTAGGTCAGAAATGCAAGGTTTTCTATGGGGCAAGGTAGGCATAGGCTTTATCACTTTAGGCTTAATGGTGTGAGGTGTTTAAGACTTATGAGGAGCTAAGGAGGGCATGTGACAATCATGGATCCTTCACAAACAGTAGAAAACATGAAATATTAATTGATTTCCCAAGGTAGAGCACTATTACAATGGATTCTACCTATCAAACTTGATAATTCAATAAGAAGTAATGAAATGGATGATGGCATACATAAAACATGTAAACAAATGATTACAAAAGAAGAAACTATGCTAAAAATCCATACCACAGGGATCCCATAAAGATAGCTGCAAATTTGATTAATCTCCTTTCCAAACTGCTTAAAATGATGTACAATCAAGCTCTAAGCATCCAAGTGAGTCCAACCCACACAATGACTGAGAAAATACATAATATAGGATTCAAAACAACCCATCCTAGCCTCAAGGGTCGAATCCATGAGAGGAAGAGCAATTGCACAACAAACCGAACTGGAAGCTAAAGACTAGGGAGGTCAAACTGACTCATCCCTAAGATGATGCAAACTGATTCATTACATGCCACATAGTCCATTTATCTGATGTATCTACACTAGGTAACCAAAATATACATTAATTACATCAATGATTTTACATTTCATTAGGGAAAATATCAAAATACCATAGGTGAAAAGTAAATTCTAGAAGAAACAGTGAAAATATAGGCAATCTGTCAAGTACGCAGCGCTAGTGTCAAACACGCAGTGCTTGATGGGAGTGCGCAATGCCAACCTCGAACTGATTTTTAACCACCTTCCTGACCTCCAAAACTGGCTCATGATAGCTCATTGGAAATCTTGTCCTATCTAGTTTACAAAACTTCCATTGGTTTCCAATTTGAGCTTGATTTGACCCTCCAAAATTGCAATCTCCCAACACTGCTCAAACGCGCAACGCAAGCTCAAAAAATAGGAAGAAACATGAAATTTTGGTGTTTTTCTGGCCTTTTCACCTAGAAAATCTGACTTTCACACCTGGAAACATGGTCTTCTTGCATGTACATGGCCTTCTGAATCTAATGGCGGTGGCCATTTCTCCAAAAGTGCCCCAAAAAAGTGTGCAATGCCTAGGTTTGACTTGTGGACTGATAAATTAAATGCCTGAAAATCACTGAAGAACTAGTAAATAAAAAATTGAGCCAAGGCTCCTAAAAAATGGTTGTGATGGCTTATTTTGAAGGTGACTAGGCCTATAGTGAAGCCTCTACCAATAGGTTACTCTTATCCTTCTTTTCTTGGTGAGGTAGGGTTTCAATTTTTGCTTGTGCCCTTTTGAGCTTAGCTCTAGCAACCTTGTCCCTCATGGCACCTCTACATCTCTAGTGGCTTTGGTGAACAAGCCCTCAAGGTGAGTTTTAGCCCTCTCAAGAAAATACTCCTTGTTCTCATTCACCATTTGGCCCATTTGTTCATTCAAGGTAAGTTGATTTGCAAGTTGGGCTTCTTTTTCCTTCTCAAGCTCCAAAGCTCTCTTTAGGCCTCTAGTCCTAGGCCTTCTCCTGGGCATATCTTCCTCCATGGGCTCACCATACTCACCATAAGCTTCCTCAAGCTGTACCTTAGCCTTTTCTGCCTCTCTTTTGGCCTTGATGAGTTGAACTGCCATAAGCTCATGCTTACTCTCTAATTTCTTGTTTTCATGTTTGTAATAAGATATGATGTATTAGGCTCTTTGCAGTTTCACTTGTAACTCACCTATCAGTGCCTTTTTCTCTTTGATGAGAATTCTAGTGTTTTTTTGTTCAACCTCTTCATCTAAGTTCACTATGTTAAAATCTTGCTCAGTTTCATGGAGGTGTTCTTCCTGTTGTTGCACCTCTGTTTCAGCCACCTTTTCCTTCCCTTTGTGTACCTGCTTTGCTAATGATGAAGGCAAGCCCCCTCCCACAATATGTGGGGCAAACACTTGCCTATGTCCCCTTTGATAAGTATGCACCATGGTACTCGAACCAACCCTTTCATACCTACTGATTTGACCTCGATTACCTTGATTTTCTTTGCCACTCTCTTGTTTCTTGTCAGGTGAAGGAATAGGTGCATGTGAAGGTGATAATGGAGGTGAGAGTGGATGTCATGATGATGGCATGGTTTGAACATTTTGAGTGGAATCATGAGTGAAAATGGGGTTGGAAACGAATGTACTCCATGCAATGTTAAGTTCTTTAAGGTGATAAAGAACTATGGTCTTTATGAGAGCATGATAAAATATGTTTTTCATTTGATCTTTGGGTTCTCTCTTTCGGGCAATGTAGGCCATTTTCTCCACACTCCTGAAAAGATATTAGGGTATATTGAGAATTTTAATCCTAGTGAAATGGATGAGCAATCTGATGTGATAGGAATAGACCCTAGAAAATATTCCCTCACATGAAAAATACTTCATAATAATCTTCATCATAGGTGCATATCTGTCAAGGATGTATGAGAAAGGAAAATAGCCGTCTTTTTCATGTCTGTATCTAGGTTTGATGTATGGTTCATAGAAATTTGCTTCTATTTCACCCTACTTGAACCATTTTTCCACAACTTCTGGAATCCCGGTGGCTGCTGATATGGTGGCAGCAGAAAATGTGAAGGTTATGCCCGCAAGAGTGACTTGATTATCTTGAATCCCAACTATGAAAATCCTGGTCAACTCAGGGTGGTACTGAAATGCTTGGACTTGTTCACAAAAATCAAAACACCTTAACCATTTGAAGGATGTCACTTTCATGGGAGAGGCTAGAAGCTCTTTGAGATCTATGGGCTCAAATCTGTGAATATTCCCTCCTTTATGTGGTCTTCTCTGTTCTATGTTTCCCCCTTTGTCTGATCCCTATTCTTCACTATGTGGTCTATATTCCACATGAGCCATGGTGTTTTTGAAATGAACCTAGGTAGTTGGTGTTATCACTCAGGTTGTCCCTAGCCTCCTAATAGGGATATGACCGAGGTAACCACAAACCAATCTTCTGATTGCAGGTTCTAGCCCACTTGCAATTGGAGAGGGCTCTCTCCTTTGGATTCAACCTTAGTTGATGATTTTAGGCTAGCTTTCTGACTTCAAGGGAATGTTGACTGTGATTGGAAGGAAGGTAGGATTCTTGAATAAAGAGGCACAGTAAGGTGTTATAAGTTTCGAACCATCGGGCATGGAGTCACAGATTGAGGAATGCGAGCGTTTTCTTGGTCATAAGGGGATATGGAGCGGGATAGCCACACAGGATACAATACTCGGTCTGCTGAAAGTATAGAATGAACATCAGGGATGAAAGGAAAAAGAGAATCATTTCATCATACTGACAAAGAGGAGAAGTGGATGCGTGGGATCCCGGAGCAGTTAAGAATTCCAAAGACATGCACTCATATGTGAAAGAAACAGGGTAAACCAGATCATTTAAGAATACAAGCTCATAACTGTTTCTGAAGAAAACATTGAAAAATGCAGAAATTGAACTTAAGGTGTAATGAAACAAATCTTAAGCTATTCTTTTTTCCTGCAATTTAGAAAGGCGGAGGTGATAAAAACATAAAATAAACAGGGAGGAATAAAACTTATTGGATCATGCAGAGACACAGAAATTCCGTGATCATTCCTTGGCCAAGAGAAAACATCAAGTTGTTTCGCAATCCATGCTTTCAACAATCTTTGATTATGGAAAAATATGACAGTTACAGTGCGAGTCTTTGCTCAGAGAAAATGATGGAAAGAAGACTGTCCAACAACTACTACCAACCAACCAACCCTTCATAATATCGCTTAGGGTGGTATTTATAAAAAAAATATCGGAAAGACATCATTACAAGTGACCTTGACAGGTCTGCTAAGAACTCTTCAAGAATCTAAATGCTGCTGGAATTAAATGCAAGTAAATCTTTTTTGGCTGCGCTGGGGGCAGCTGGATTGGAACAGGTGACGAGGTGGCCCTTCGAGACCAGATGCGGTGCTGCTGGAGTGAATGTGCTTCGGGGCTGCAGTTCGGCTTTGGTGCGAATTGAATGTGCAATAATTATGATTTGAGAGTTTCAAGTAGTTTCGCTCTCCTTCTGTGAATCTGCTGGAAGATATTCAATTTTCTCTTGCTTTGGGCCGCTGCTCAAGATATTCTCTGATACACTTTGCCGCTACATTGATGGTTTCCATCGTCGACTGATACTCTTTGACACGCTTGATGCCTGCTGATGTGATCTAATACACTTTAAACTCTGTGACTGATCTGCTGCTGTCTTCAAACCGGATCCTTTGGCACGATTGGGCGATTTTCGGGCTCTTTCGGCACGCAGTGGGCTCGGCAATCAGAAGATTCCCTGAAGATTTCTCAAAATGGCCTATTTCCTGTAGCGATCCGCGAATAGCGCTTCGTGCTGAAACTGCCTCCGTTTCTTGATCTGGAGCTCCGAAATGCGACTTTTCTTCCTGCGCGAAGCTTTTTCGGCTTTTCTGGCTACTAACGTAAGCATTGCCTCGACTGTACGGCGGATGACGTCAGCTGTGGGTCCCTGGTACAGCGCGACGTGGTGAGGTACTGGATGGACTGTGGTGAAGAGACTCCGATGCGATATCGCGATATCACGTCGGCGCGGAGAGAGGGGGATCATTGGGTTGGACATTTCGCGCTTGCGATTACCGATATGCAATATCGCGATATTGCATCGGCGGAGACGAAGAGGTGAATGGATTGGACACTCGGCGTTTGTGATCGCCGATCACCGATTTCGTGATATCGCATTGGCGGGGGACAGATGGGCAATGTTTTGCATGAATGTGAGAGTGCGAGGTTGCGACACGAAAACGGTTTTGAGGAGAAAAGGTTAGTAAGTGGGTGTGAAGGGCTTTTGAGGTTTCGGAAGGGGTCCGATTACCTCGGGGAAACTTTATACTTTGGAAGGAGTCCATAGTATCTGGGAGGTGGTTTTGGAGGCCGAGGTTCTTGCTTAGTTTCTGATAAACTAAACAATTCCCTAGAGATGTTATGGTTATTTTTCAACCAGGGGGAGGGATATTACATAGGGGGGATTTTACTTAATATTAATAAGGGGACGGGAAGAACAGGGAGCTAAATAATAATGTTAGCGGTTAATATGGAGGTGGTAAGAAAGCGCTAAGTTCAGGAGAACTTAGGCTGTCACAAGGGTAGGACCATACTTCAGGAGAAGATATGGAACAACTTTGAGTAAAGGAGATCTTTACTCAAATCGAAGTTATGAAGATGACGAACTGAAGAGGTGTCAAGCAGATCTTGACCTCTTTTGGGGATGTTAGTTAATGATTGGGGAAAACAGAGAAGGGGAGTCAGTTATACCTCATTTGAGCCTTTTTGCTTACAAATATTTGTTGATTATGTTCTGCATGATATGATACCTGAAAACTTGGAACTGGTCAGCAATTCAACAGCCTCAGAACTACCTACCCAGCCTACTTGCCTAGCATTTTTTCTTCTTTTGTTTGGGGCTGCACTTAGACTTGCAAATCCGTCATACATTTTTCTTCTGATGCTTTCCTATCTACGTACTACCCTTATTTCTTCCAGAGCCCAGATTAAGCTGTTGGACTCTTATGTTTCTCTACCTATCTAAGAATCTGCCAAGATTAAACTGTTTGGACAGATTTACAATCTCTATATTCTAAGACATGAAATTTAAACCTAGGGAGACCAAGATTAAACTGTTTGGACCTCCCTTTAACTAAAATTAGCGATACCAGGATAACTTTACAAAATTTGAAGGCAATTGAATGAACTTGAAGTAGCCTTCTTCATTTAGAGACTGGTTGAGAAAATATGGAGCATTGCAGCAAGCAAAGTACGACATATTTGGCCTGTGAAATGCAAATAATGAAAAATGAATACCTGCTACAGCAGGAGCTAACAGTGGCTCCACTCGGGGATGGCTTCTCCTTGCGGGAAGTCAAGAACAACAGGCCAGAATACCTTGGTTTTTTTTAGTTTCTTGCTGTCTTCTGCAAAATTTATTTTCTCTGGCCGCTTTATTCTTTCTACCTACCTACCCTAACCAGCAGCTACTCTGCCGTTAGGTAAACTCAAATAACCAGTGCAGCCATTTAAGCAACTGTGAAACGAGATAACCTTGCTGACTGATCATTTCTGAACGCAAAAGCATCATCTGGGCATATGCTTTTACAACCAAAATTGTGGCCTCCATCACTTGCCGCTGAAACATACGGTCTTCCCTGAGAAAACACGTTAGCAAAATTTTGCTAAGCCAAAGTTCCATGTAATCTGCGATTGGATCAATGAACTTACCCTGTGATAAAAAATGATTTTAATAAACAAATTTTTTATAATAATTTTACTTACTAGTGATCCTGTAAAAAGGAAGGGCATTTATGTTTGTCCAAATAAGGAGAATAACGTCTTTAGCAATAATAACCATGTGAAAAGATTTAGAAAATTCCATTTGTCAATTATAACATTAGGCATATACATAATAGTTACACTTTGAAAAAAACTTTAGTTTAGCATTAGCTTTTTGAAAAGTGGAATAAATAACAAGTGAAATATAGAAGATGTTATAAATGAGATTGAGTGTGCATGGAATAGTAACCAACCAATAATCGATGGTTGTTTTTTGATGATCCCTGAGATTGAGTGTGCATGGAATAGTAACCAACCAACCTATTGTGTCCCTGTACTATTTGGTGATGTATTTCTGGACTCTTGACTCCATCGCTTCCCAGTATATGGTTTTGGAACCTTTGTCCAACTCATCTTGAAGCATGTGCAACATTTTCCTGAGTGTGGCTAGACCACCAATGTACTTCTGCATGTTTTGTTTTCTGCACCCCAGTATATGGTTTTGGAACCTTTGTCCAACTCATCTTGAAGCATGTGCAACATTTTCCTGAGTGTGGCTAGACCACCAATGTACTTCTGCATGTTTTGTTTTCTGCACTTAGTTGCAAGTCATCGTTGGTGGCCCCTCACATCAATTGCTCCATGTACCTGTCGACCTCTAGTGGGATTTGGTTCTTCTTAATGACTTGAGTGAGGGATCTCATTGAAGGAATCCTATGTGTCCTCACTATGACATCCAAACTCTTGAAAAACCATGCATAGGAAATCTTAATGCTAGTGATGAGTGGAGGGAGATGCTCATAGTTCCAGATCAACATCTGAATCTGTGCTTTGTCAAGCTCTGCTTGTGGCTTCATTATCTTCTAAAAGTAAAGTGGGGTTCCATTATACCTCATTGTCCATTTCTATACATGCATAATAGTAGGGTGGATGTCTTTGAGAGTTTGGGAAATCTTCATGCACTGCTACTGAAAACCATATAGATGGACAACCGCCTTGTGAATTTTGACAAATATATCATACAATTTCTGCACGATGGTCTCAAGAGTCGATACTTCAGCAAATATATCTTTTCTCTTCTCTATCATAGCGGATCCTGCAAACTGTTTTGTTCAGTTTGTTGCTCACTGATGTTGTTGTTGCTTCTTCATGTGGTACTACTACCTGTAGAGTAGCTTTCTATTCTATAGCCATGCTGACTAGTTCATTGAGCTTAGAGGAGTTGTAACAATACCTCATGCAAGGTCAATCATGCTTAAAGATAAACTTGTAAAATGGGATGATAAAATGGTCAGATAGACTTGTCATGACTCCTCCGTAACTGCACTCAGAAAGAAACTTACAATAAATGTTCATAGCATTCTCTAATGGTGTCCATGTCCAACCCATGCGAGGAAACTAATGCTAGGCATAGATTGCATCAAGTACGTACGTGGAAATATAGAATCTCACTTGCTCATCCTTCACATGCACTTTCAACTAAATACCCAACATATCCGACCAATTGAATGGTCTTCCTTCATTTTCAAACTAATCCAACACAACCACCCAATTCTGCAGAAAGGTCTCTGTGCTCTCTTGACCATACACGCGACATGCAAAGTAGATAAAGAGTTGGTAGGCCTTCGTAAGTGACTTAGCCTTGTAGACTTGATTGGGTGTCAACCTGAACTTCAATAGCTCTTTTACCCAACACTTCATGATGTATCTAGTGTTCACATTGTTGGGTGTATAGAAGAGTGTATCCATGCGGTTCATCGGTTGTGGTAAGAGATACATCTTATGATAGTTTTCCATCCTGAAGGTAGCAAGCTATGTTCCACTGGAACTTATCTATGTCATCATCTCTGGATCAGTATGTGAGACAATCTAGTGAATTATGTCCACACATGGGAAGGCGGGGTACCTGCATGCAACATTATACAAGCTTGACTTGTGGATGTTGACATAGACCTGTCGATCTTCTAGATCTTCCATGAAGCTACCTGTGAAGATATCCTTAATTTCCTGCCATGTTATCTTCATGTACTTCTCTATGAACAATTGTGTGTCTACATATACTGGCAAGTTCATTGACACTTGTTCTACTACATCTCCAATGTTGCTCTCTATAGTATCCTTTGATCCAACTCTCTTGGAAGCCATGTTACCTATACTGATGAAAAGCTGCTCAACAACTATTGTACCTAGAGATAGGGAGGACAATCATGGAAGACCATGCAACAAAATCAGGAATTGTTGTGCAAGATTGCACAATTATGTGTTTCAAAGGTGAGGGACTGTCAGCTAACTGCCCATTGTGAAGTCCCAACTTCCAGTGAGAGGTGATGATGACTAGAATTACTCAATGCATAGTCTAGTGTGGCTTACTGATGACTGGAATTGCACAATGCGTAGTTTTGTTTGGCTTTGATGGTTGTTGGGACTGTGCATTATGCAATCCCAGTGGGAAATACTTTGGGACTAGCTCCTACAACTACGCAGTGCACAGTTGGAGCCAGTCACTCGCAGCCTCTACGCAATTCCTTGAGCCAAGGTAGAGCCTTGATATCTAGAAATGTGCAGTTCATGCTGAGAAGAGCTATATTCGGTCTAAGGCAACCCATATCTTCCCAAGGGAACCATGAAAATGAGAAAATTTGAATGTGTTAGTGAAGGTTGGTGCAGATCTGAGTGAATGATTATACATTCAATAAAAAAAAGTGTAGGAATCAGTCAAACAAAAGAACAACGAAGCTTATGGGGAGAGTCGTCACAACGACGATTGTTAGTGGAAAAATTGGGTTATGCATGCGACACTTAGGAAAGGCAATGCAAAATTTAAAACAACACTTATAAAAGCTAAAACAAATCAAAAAGCTAGTGGTCATTCAATCGGAAGTTCTATTGTATTTCTTCTATCGGAAGTTCCTCCCAAGATTCAGTCATTCTCTCTTGTTGTTAATACATGGGGTACTTGGATGTAACATTTGGTTCGTTCCTCAGTGGAGCCTTTGATTGAAAATGAAGTGGAGTCGCCAGGTGGATGTCGAGACTCTGAAGTGCCTGATCTCTGTCCACCATCAAAGATCAGAACTAAGCGTGACGAGCTCTGAAAAATAGGAATACTTCCTCCAGTGGGGTTTAAATATGAACAGAGCGCTTGAAACCCCAATGGAGTGCGTAGATACAGGTCGACTGAGGCTTTTACAAGTCGGTTTCTTCCACTGTAGAGCTGCAGAGTGGTTGCATTGATTTATCTGAGGAGGTCCCTAGCGGAGTCGCCATTATGTATCACTTAGGTTGTCTCTAGGCTCCTAATAGGGATACAGCCGAGGTAACCACAAACCAATCTTCTGATTGCAGGTTCTAGCCCACCTGCAATCGGAGAGGGCTCTCTCCTTTGGATTCAACCTTAGTTGATGATTTTAGGCTAGCT
>APFE031581418.1:78212-92243 GCA_000404065.3 Pinus taeda
TGGTTTATTTCTATTTCCGGTTGGAAGCATATTTCAGTATTTTCCATTAATGAAATGAAGTATTATTTCCGCTGCATCTTTGTGTATATGGTTATCTCTATATTTTATTGCATTCCTATTTAAGTCTGGATCACATGTCATGATGAACCATGTGGTGGACACTTTGCTGACAAAAGGACAGCCTATAAAATCCTTTCTTTAGGATATCATTGGCCTTCCCTATTCAAAGATACAAAAGAATATGTCAAAAGTTATGGCAGCTGCCAAAGAGTAGGGAAACTGACTCTTTCAAATAAAATGCCATTACAGCCACAGTACTCATCAAACCCTTTGAAAAATGGGCGTTAGATTTCACTGGACCTATTGATCCACCATTTAAACAAAAGAAGTATATATTTGTATGTACTTATTATGTCACTAAATGTAGAAGCCAAAGCATTACTTTATACTACTGAAAATTCAGTTGTTAGTTTTCTTTATCAAGATATTTTTACTCGCTTTGGTGTCCCAAGAGAAATTGTGACAGATCAGGGAAGTCAATTTACATCCAACATGGTGGAGAAGCTGATGGAAGAATACAAAATCAAGCACAGGAAATCTACTCCTTACCATCCGCAATAAAATGGCCAAGTGGAGTCTACAAACAAAGTTATTGAAAGCATCATCACCAAAATTGTTCATCTACACATAAGTGATTGGGCAGAAAGGCTTCCTGGAGCCTTGTGGGCCTAAAGAACTACATGGAGAAGTACAATAGGGCATTGCCCCTATGAACTTGTTTATGGGAAAGAAGTCCTGCTCCCCATTAAGTTCCAAGTCAAAACCTTCAAGATGGAAGTACAGTTGGGGATGGATCTATCAGAAGCCCAAAAGAATAGAATGGAGTAGTTGAATGAGTTAGATGAGATCAGACAAGAAGCAATTTTAAGAACTGATCTAGTTCAATATTAGAGAGCTAAGTGGCATGACAAATACATCAAAGAGAAAAAGTTTCAAGAAGGAGACTGGGCATTGCTATTTGATTCTAAGTTTAAAGACTTTAAAGGAAAATTTCAGACTCATTGGCTTGGGCCATATGAGATTGACAAAGTCTTTAGCAATGGAGCGGTAAGAATCAAGACTATTGATGAATCTCAAACTCCTCTTATTGTGAATAGCCACAGATTAAAGATCTATCATAAGCCACTCTCAAAAAAGGAATTTGTCAAAATGTTTCAAGATAATTCTGCAATAGGGCTGGTGAAGAAGAATCCTTCTTCTCCACTAGCCTAGCGTTTGTTCATTTCTATCAAATTAAAAAAAAAAAATTGTATAAGCTTGAAAATCAATCATTGGTTGGCAGCCTTATACCGAAAATGTAGGGCGAAAATTAGGAATTCCTGACACCCTATATTTTCCAAAAAAAATAAAACATTCTCACTCATTTTTCATACCATTCCACATCATCCTCATCCCACTCCATCTCATTTCCATTCCACATCACTTCATTTCAACTCCATTTCATTCCATATTATATATATATTATATATATATTATTATTTATATATATATATATATTTTTTTTTATATTTTTTTTTTTTTTTTTTTTTTTTTATGGCCATTTTCCATCTAGTCAGTCATCATTTATACATCTCATTCAATTATAAGCTTGTTGGGTCAGTTTCCACAGCTAAGGTCAGTTTTCGTAGCTAAATTCAGTTTCTGCAGCTGCTCACTGATTTCGCAGCCAGTTGGGTTTCTGCAGCCACCACTTTGTTTTTCAAAAAAAAAAAAAATTACAGTCAGATGTTAGTTCAGCAGTCATGAAATCAAATACAGGTATGAGGATATATTATGAAGACACAATGCATTCAAAAGCACCAACGAGGAGCAACTGATTGAAGACTAAGGAAAAATGACAAGAATTCCAAAGGTATGAAAAAAACTTTATTTCAAATGGCATTCTAACACATTTTTGCATAGTTATTAAATCATGAGCTCAACTATATGCAATGATTAAACGAAATCTCCTCTATAACCATTTCATTCCACACCATTCCTCCATAAGATATGCATTAATTTTCCAATGGTCTTATGATTAAATTCCTAGATTTAACTCAAGTTTGGAAATATTCTCACAATCCATTTGTCATTATGAATCGTGGTTGATTTGACTATGGCTTCTTTCAGCCGCACAAAATCTGGAACCGTTTTATAAAGGTCCTTGCATCCATTCTACAGCCGCACAATTTTAAAAACTGTCGGATGCACTTGCTCCCCCTACTGTTCTATTGACCTGACGACTTCATTTCCACCATGCTCACATAAGCCTTCACCCCATTTTGTTCTCTGTTCCGCTTCATTCCGTGTACCTATTCTTTGATATCTACTTACAGGTGCTGGTCTCCTTCATAAACCTTGACCATCTCTTCTAATTCAAACGAGTTTTAAAGAACAGAAGGAAGGATGGGACAACTATTGAGGGCAGAACTAGAGGGACCTAAATTTATTGAAGGATATCCGCAAGTGAAATATATATTGAAGAAGGCCAAATGGTTACATTTTATCTAGAAATTCAAAGGCTACCATAGGGAGGTTACAAAGGCCTTTGCTAGGTCTTTTGACGGACTAGATGTGGAAATTGGAGACATAAAATTCACAGTAACTGAAGTGTCAATAGCAGCTGCCACAGAGCTTCCCTGGGGAGGTGAACGCTGGTTTAAGAACTGGGGCATTGGTGATGAAGCTTAGAGAGTCATCTTACATGACCCAGGTATGGATGTCACCGTTTTCAAAAAGGGAATTCATGTTCATGTTTTAAAGGAAGAATGGGCTAGCTTACTGTTAGTTATTCAAAAATTTATCACCTGTGAGGGACGTTTTGGAGTAATGTACATGTATCATGCACGTCTGTTAATGAATTTCCTAGACAACCAGATCCTTAATATGCCATATTTCTTACTAAATAGTTTGAAAAAGATGTTTGTAACCATCCAAAAGCATTTAGGGGACATAGAACCACATTTGTGTCACCATGGTCTCATAAAAATCCTGATAGAAAAACAATTAAAGGAGAAAAAGGATACTTGGGACCAATTTTTAATTAGAAATTTCTTTGAAGAACCCCAAGAAACCCCTGAAGGAAGTACATCAAAAAGTAGTAGAAGAAAGAAAACATATGATAAAACTCAAAGCCCTCCTACTAACACAGTTGAGAAAACTAGTAGGGAAGAAAGATTGTCTGAAAGGGGGAAGGAAAAGACTCCTACTAACATAGTTGAGAAAACTAGTAGGGAAGAAAGACTGTCTAAAAGGAGGAAGGAAGAGATTGATGCTAAGAAGCTAACAAAATAAAAGGAGAAAAAAATCATTGAGGCTGTGCATCAAACCCCTTCCTCAGAAGAAGACCATCAAGTATTGTCTGAGGGATTGGTTCACCTTCAGGAATAGTCAGGTATGGCCAAAACGAAAGGGAAAGGAAAACAGAAAGAAAAAGACAGTAGTCTGCAATATGTAAGAAGAAGCAGTAGGCTTAAGGGAAAATGGAGAAAAACACAAACAAAGGGACCCCATTTTGTCGATTTGGGAGAAGGAACACCTGAACAAACTCCAGCTGGCAGTAGTCCACCTCATTCTCAACCAAGTGTTGAAACTAGTCCTCAAGGTGATGACATGAGTCCTTTTCGGCCAGAATTTGAAGTCAATTCTCCTCCACAGCATTTTATGGATAGCCCCAGGAAAACGACACCTGAAATAGATCCAAAGCAGAAACAGGTATATGATTACATAGAATCCTTGGAAAGAACATCCATGGGTCCCAGCACTTCATCCACTCAACCTCGCATAACACAAGAAGCCCTAGTCCAATCATTGAAACAAGAAATCTTTGAGTTTTAGGTTTTAAATCGACATATTAAAAATGAAAATGAAGCACTCAAGGAGTAGAGCAAACTGGACAAGATCATCCATGACAACAATATGCTACACCTGGGACTATGTCACAAAAAGAACATAAAATTGAAGAAGAAATGCAAGAAGATAAGTAGAGCACTGGTTAATCTTAAATTTAGATGCTTGATGAAGAAGCCCATGATGTTAGCAACACCAAGAAAGAGAGGAAGAGGGCTGGATGTACTGGCAGAATCTTCAGAACATATGGTTTGAAGGGGAGATAATCCAAATTTTGGTTGCATGAGGACATGCAACACCTTCACAGTGGGGGTATGTTGAGTCCCAAACTTGCATTTTTCCTACACCTTTTTCTAGCTTCTTCCCATTCATCTGAATCTTGTAAGTCATCAATATCATTACAAATTAGTTAAAAAAGGGTATTTAAAGTGGTTCCTTGACTATGTGTTTGTGTTGCTATTTGAACTAGATTTTTGTTTATAAGCTACAGAATCTTGTCACTTTCCTTAGCCAGCCCAAGTTTCTGCAACTGTTTTTTCAAAGTCTATATTGCAGGTGTCTTCAGGCAAATCGAGCCACATGGGCAAGTTGCAACCGACGTGGACATGGACTGAGTCCTATTGGCTCAGTTGAATTCATCAGAAGAGGCCATAGTCAACGATGGGCAAAATGGTGGTCAACTCAAGAGTCCTACGGTGATAAAACTTTGTTTTTCACCACCTGAAGCTTTGTGTGGTTGTTCCTAGATATCGAGGGACAATTTAACACCTGTGGACTGCTCCATGGACTGGATCCAACAGACACCTTCCAAAGATTGAATCCATAGTGCTAAATCTCAGGATGTGGTTGTTTACGTGCCTTGTATCAGCACCGAATGTATGAAAATAGTTATATTATCCTATGTTATAAATAATGCATTCTCATACGCATATTAGTTAGCTTTTTGGTAATTTAATTATGCTGTAAAAGAACCCATTGTGCTGTAACTTTATCACTGTTATGACTACATTTTAATATATGAGAAGACTCTGTTTCTGAGCTCAATTCGTGGTTGATCATTGATTGTTGGAGGATTGTGTAGAGGGCCCCTACACAGGGCGAGGTCTTGTTTATTACTGTAGAGTTTCATGTTTTATTTCTTTATGTTCTTATGCCATAATCATTCACTTGTATATATATCACATCTCTTATGGTATTAAGTTTGATAGTTGTCCATAGCTTTTCACATTTTCTATACTGTTAACTAATCAACACTTTTGTTTCAGATTAAAATAGGCAGCCTGGACATTTTCACATAGTTCTCTAAGGACTAATGACATGGAATCATTCTTGTCCTTCTGCTGATTTTAATTTCCTTTAGTTTTTAGTTCTAGCATTGTGTTATTTATTTCAGTTTTGCTCATTTACTCTTCTGCAAGATAGATATTAAATTACTCATGTCATTTTCAGTTGCCTCCTAATGCCAGAGCAAGTCAAATGGTGAGGGATTGAAGTATGAATGCGTAGTTTGATATTAGTTTATTTTTCTACAAGTTAGTTATTGAATTGCTCATGTCATTTTCAGTTACCTCCTAAAGCCAGAGTGAGTCAAATGGTGAGGGGTTGAAGTATGAATGTGTAGTTTGATATTAGTTTATTTTTTTGCAAGTTAGTTATTGAATTGCTCATGTCATTTTCAGTTGCCTCCTAAAGCCAGAGTGAGTCGAATGGTGAGGGATTGAAGTATGAGTGTGTAGTTTGATATTAGTTTTATTTTCTACAAATTAGATATCAGATTGCTCAACTTGTTTATGATTACCTCCTAAATCCAGAGTGAGTTGAATGGTGAGGGGTTAGAATATGAGTTGAGGTAATGTGATTTTAGTTTACTTTGCTTGCAACTCTTGGATTTCTTTGAGTTTAGTTTTTCTTATATTTTCATGGCAATAAGGATAATGGGTTTCATGGTCACTAGCTCATTGTTGTTTAATTAGAATAGTGGCACATTTTCACTCTCTTTTCAAGAATTAGTTTCATCGTTGCGTGTTTTTTAAAAAAAAATTGAAGTTTTGAAAATAATTTTAAAAGACATCATTACCTTGAACACTTATATCATACTTGTATTTTAGAATTTCCATCTCACATTAGGGAATTAACAAAAATAAACCCAAAACAAAACAAAAACTCAAAAATGACAAAAAAATAAGAAATAGGTTATCTTGCACATATAGTGCGCTTCACTTCAACAGTTTACGACTCCCAGATTGACAATTAATATAGCAATTTAGGACACTCTAAATTCACCAAACAGTAGGCATATGATGCTTTTGTAGCTTCATGTGACTCTAATGTATGTTCTTATAGGTTGTTTGTTTGCTCTTGTAGCACTATTGCGCATTCCTATGGCACTGTAGTGTTCTCATGTAACATTGTAGGCCAAGTACTTGGCCCTTCTATTTATAATTTCAATTTCTTCCCCTTAGCTAATTGTACTAGTGGATTTTGTACATTTTTTTCAGGTTCTTCTTTCTTAGGGCTAGGAGTTTCTTCAATCATAACTGGAGTGGAATATGGAGGATTATGTTTTCAAGTAAACCATATTATGTTACTCTTTCTTCTCCTAAAAGAGATAAGAGTTTATCTTCGTTCACTTGTGTTTTGTTGGAGTGCTTAGGGCTGCTCAAGTAGCAACAACATCATCCTCTAGATTTTCATCCCCTTGACTTGTAGTGCTTTCTTCTACCTCCTTCTTCATCCATTAAGGTAGCTTTCTCTATGATTAATGTCATTTGGTGGCTCCATTAGCTCTATCTGTGGTGTTGGTACTTTAGCCTAGACACCTTATTGTACTATCTATAACTTATCCAATTTTGTTTTAACTATTTTTGTCTTTACTAGTAGATCTGATAACTATGTTTTTTCTTCTACTTCTCCTTTTATTTATTCTTTTGTATTTTCCTTAGTTTCTTCCTTTGTTCTTTCTTTCACTTTTGCTTCTTCCAATTTTGTTTGGGTTGTCAGGAAATCCTGCTTGCTCATATCAATGAAGTCCACCCATAAGACAAGGTTTTGCAAGTGCTGCAGAGTATTCATGACCATTAGTCTAATCAAGCCATGATCAATCTTAATAATTATGCTTTCCCACCTTTACCTTTGTGTTCATTTCTTCATGGAATAAAGGAGGAAATGTGGGATGCTAAGTTGTTCATGGATAGGTGAATTAGCTTGGAATTTGAGGTAGTATAGGATTCTGAACTGATAGGCATAGACAATGTTCAATCTCCCTTCACAAGAAATGTATTTTAGGATGTGATACGACACCTCATCTCATGGATGTGGTAAGTTTTCTCTCATTATCCCATTCTTATCTTTTTCAAGCTATTCATTAGGGAGGAAACTCCTCTCTGAGAAATGATTACTTCATGCATTTCTTCCTTGCTCCATTTAATACCACTGGGAAGGGTTGTGATTCTACTAATGAGATATTCATCAAGATATATAGTTAAACCTTTAACTAATGTCGTTGTTTCATGTCCTTCAAGATGTTGGAAATTCAGGGTGAAGTTCAAATAAATCTCATCACCAAAATCCCTCAACCTCTTAAAGATCCCTAGCCAAATGCAATTTTCTAAGACTTCCCTAACTTTAGGGTTTTGATGAATCCTAGAGGTGTATGTCAGTTCTCTTATATTATAACCTCCTCTTATTATTTGACAAATTTTTTCACAAAATTGAGCAAGGAAATTTTGTACAAGGGAGTAGTGGTCATATGTCGCTATAGACATTAGGGTTTCCTATGACAGTAAGGGAAATTATAGCACAAGAGAGACGTACAATTTTGAAAGTATAGAAAAGGAAAATATTATCAACTAATCAACCCATGAAAATTCATCACCATTTTTCAAATTATGTTCTTGAAAATAGTCGGACTACCCAGCTACCTCACTTGTTTAATTCAAATTGTTTAATACGTAGAATTCTTCTTGAGAACTAAGATAATTTGAGCACTTTCACAAAGTGTGAGCGGGGGAGAGCTTTTACTTACGCTTATTTCTGAGATTCCTTTTTCATTTTAAATCCTTTGATGCTTTCATGGTTGTTCTAGGAAAATAATTGATCTCTTGTAGTGATTTTTCTATCCCCTATAATAGACTATGAGTCTCATGTAGTAGATAGTTTGTTTAATATCAAAAGGCTTGTAGGTTCTTATAGTGGAAAATTTTGGGAGCCTAATGGTTATCTCAATATTTTGTAGTGATGTCAATTTCTTGTTCGATTTATTAAACAACATTGCATGAAATATAAGCTCATGGTTATTTTAGTTAAGTTACCGTTATCGAGGTTGGTGCAGAGGAATTTAGCAGGTAGTGGTGAGATGGCCCCCAACTTCTCCTTTGTACTCCACGTCCTTTATCATGAGTGAATGATAACAACTCATTTTTCAAATCCTCCTCTAATTTTTTCTCATTCTCTTTCACATGTGCAGAATTCTCTAGGAAAAAGTGAATTCTTCTACTAGATTTGATTGAGGTCCTCTTCTAATTAGGATTGGCTATAAATTCCTTTGTTTCCTACACTTTTACATTTTCTTATGCTTAGCATAAGTCCAAAGGGTGAGCTTTAAGAGTTGCCTACCTAATTCCTTACCTTTAGTGTTTTTTCTAATGACATAGATGTTGTTATTGTTGAATTTGAGGATTCCATTGAAGATTTTGATGCTTTTGTTGTTGTTGGTGGTGGGCTTTGATGCTTATTCCACTGTTGTTGGTGGATTTTTATTCTACTTTTGGAGATGCTAATGCTTTTCTTGTTGGTGGTGGTGGATTAAATACCTTGTAGTAGTCTATAGGAGATCTTGTAGATGCTTAGGGTGATTTTCTTGTCTTGGGATGATTATGGAGATATGGACTTTGTGACATGTTGTGATATTATCTAGAAGTTTTGGATTCTTTGGCCTGTAGGGTTTATAAATGCTTCTCCAAGGCTATGTAGTCTCTTGTAGCAGTCATAGAAACTCCTTAGGATCATGGAAAAATGTTTATAAGACATCATAAAGTTTTGATAATTTAGAGAGAAGCTAGCATTGGTGTTGGAGATGTTATTGTTAGTGACTGAGAGGGGAAGAAAATAAGGATGTTGAGTTGTTGTGGAGAGCAATGATAAATGATGAAGGGAAATTAGGGGTGATAAATGTTGATGTAATGCATTAGCGTTAGGAAGCCTTTAATGCCTTCCCCTTGCTTACAAGTAGAGAAAACCTTTGACCTTTTTCTTTTTACCAATATTGTGACATTGTGTAGTAGTATAGGACCTTCTTATATCAATTCAGGAAAATAGTAAAAAACAAATGAAAAGGACATGATATGATGTTAGGGTGTTGGGTGATGTATCAAAATGATGTAGGGACGATTCATTATTCTTCTAAGAGTAAATGCATTGGTTCATGGAGATATATGTGTAGGTTTTCCTATCTATTATTCCTAGTTTATTTCGTTTCTATTATACCTTCACATTCATCAAGAATATTTTTTGTTTTTTTATTATTTTTTATTATTTTTTTATTATATATATTATATTATATATATATATATATATATATTTATATATATTATATTGTTTTTTTTTTTTTTTTTTTGAGGCCCACTAGTTTCCTCATGGAGGTTTCTAGCTAGTACATACTCTAAGAATTTTGAGAATTCAAAATAGCACATTATACATTTTTGTGTCAATGTTCTTAGCTAGTAGGTATTTCCATAGGTGCCTCAGGGAGATATCTAAAAATGGGTCTTCTTCAAGTGCCTCAAAGGAAATTTTCTCTTGACGATTTTTTTTCATTTTTTCATTTTTTTAATCTCTCTCTCTCTCTCTCTCTCTCTCTCTCTCAATCAAATTGGACCATTTTCTTATTGAATTAGTAAATTCAACCCTTGAGAGGGGCTTCTTATAGAACTTCATCCAGTAACCATTCACCAAAAGTGGGATCTACTCTTCATCTATTGTTCAAATTTTCATTGAATCATGATCATGACATTTATCAGCTATATAAGGTACCAACCATATGGTCATGAGTTCCCTTTAAAATCCTTGAACCTAGAGTCATACAAGAGTACCCAATCACCTTCTTAGAAGACTTTTGTCTTGATATGCCTATCATACCATATATTTCACTACAGATGAATATCCTAAGTGTGTGATATGGATTTCATTTTGTACTCATCAAGTGCATTTTATTTTCGCATCTTTTCTTCTTGTGCTTTGGTGAGATCCATGTCGAGTTGTTTTACAAATTCAAATTCAACAGATAACAAGGCCTTATTTCCATATTCATGTTCATAAGGCGTAAACATAATAATGGTCTATGAGATGTGTTGTTGGCATAGGTAGCCTCAACAAGCCTTTCTGCCCAGTCTTCTCTATTGCTACTGACTACCATAGAGTGTTTTCCAATTCTCTGTTAGTCACCTCCACTTTCCCATTTTCTTGAGGATGATATGAGGTATATTTTATCTATTGCATATGATTTTACCTCACACTCCCATATATTAGATTGGAAGTGAATTGGGAGCCTTAGTCTATCATCAATTCTATTGGGAAACCAAATTTGTAAAAGGTGTCTTCCCTCAAGGGTAGGCCAATTGTATCATACCTATAGGATCTTGTAGGCTATTCTCCTAGTAGAAAAATATACCCCACAAGTTCCATCATTGACAAGCCGAGAGGATGTTGTAAATATCATCTTCACTCACACATATTCTCAAGATTTGATTAGGCCCCAACCTAAAGATGTTACCCCCAATCCAAGCATAAGGGGTGTTTTTCCTAATGATATTAATTTTCTGCTTTGAAGAGAAATGAGGGGGAAATTGGCCAACAAGTAAGAATTTAACTATGATAGCAAACCATGGAGATAAGAATGATATGGAAAAATATGCTCATCAGGGAGTTTGTCATCCACCATCTCTTCATTTTCTACAGACAAAGTTAGCCTTGAAAGAAATATGCAACAACATTCTCTTTCCATGTCTGTCAAGAATTGTTAAATCAAATTGTTGTAGAAGTAGTAATTAACGAATTATGTGAGTATTTATATAAGGTTTATTCATAATATACTTATTTTTTGCAACAATAGTATGTACAAAGATCTGATAGCTAGTGATGTATTTTCGGAAATTAACTTCAATTCATTAATTCTAATATTGAGAGCACTGAATAACATTTTCATTAGATCAAAACATAAATCAAAATCACATAATATGAAATTTAACAACACCATTCAATAATGCACAACATCAAAGACAAGATACAAGATATTTTTTAGGTGGAAACCCTTCTGGGAGAATATATGTGTTGTTTTCACTATGTCATGAGCTATAAATGGTGCATGGATTGCATGTGGTGAAGTTATGGATGATGCCTATATGTTGCTTGAGTTGCATTTCATGAAGTTGTTAATGGTGTCTTATTCTTTCTATTGTTAAATATTCATAAGGAAGATATGGATGCTATGTTCACTAAAGCTATTGGTTGATGATGTTTTTGATCAGTTCTATTCTACTTAATGGCTTGTGATAAGGGAGGTACTCTTGGTTTTCAGATATGTTGTTGATGCATGGAAATAATATGTATATGTTTCCTATGCTGTTTTTGTCCAAGAGATTGATATAGTTTTTCTTCTTGAGGATTATGGCTCTTCCCCTATGTGGAGAGGGTGTGTTGACCTTGATGACATGAGGCCAAGGGGATCAGTTGCTTACAAAAATTTATTGCGGAATATTATCTTATAGTTTCTTAGTAATTCTTGGATATATTTGGCCACGTGATGAAGCTACATTGTCTTAGATTAGTTATTTATTCTTGATGATGAGGATGATTTATTTTTCTATTATGTCACTTATGTTTCTACTTTTAGATGACTATGTTGTAAATGCTTATTTGGTACTGATGAGTATCATGGTTTTGATGTAAAACATACTCCATTATTGAGATCCTTGTTTATGGTTATGGATGATGTAAAGGACATAAAAAGACCCATGTTGTAATCATTGTAAAATTCAGCCATGCATGGCCTATCAGGTCAATGTGTAACCCAATTATGTTGGGTGATTGATGTAATCATCAGAGAAGAGAGTCCTTGGTTACAGAGCAAGTCATGAATAGCCATGTATTTGCATATCTTTAGAAGGTCTAGCATATGCTCAGGGGGAGCATCGTCAATATGAAAATTTCATATCAATAGATCAGACTTATAGTGATGAGAACTATAAGGGAAAGCACCTCATTCAACCTGGTTTAACCCTTAGCCCTTGATGTCAAAGGGGGAGAGAAGACTTGTTGTTTGCAGGTGATTGCCAAATACCAAAGAGGTTTCTATCAAGTCCAAAGGGGGAGATTGTTGGAATTTTGGTTAATGTGTTGTCCTTTATGGAAACCTGCATGTCAAATATGTCCTTGATGTCAACTTGGGTATAATATCATGATTGTGGAACTGTTACAAATGTTATAGAGGATATGAAAGAGAATTAGTAGTTTAGTTATGGAACAAATGAAAAATTGTGAAGGTCGAAAAGTATACACAACCCTCGTGAAGAAGAGTCATGTACATACACAAGATTTGTAAACAAAAGTTGTGTACATAACCTAAACCATGGAAAAGAGGAATCTGAGAGAGATTACCATAGTAATTAGCCATAGTATTGTGTCTGTAATGTTTATTTGATCACATCTACAATTACTAACAACATTACCAAGGGATTTGCCTATGGTATTGACAAGGCAAAAAGTTATATGACGGGAAGGAGATCAAGGAGCTAACTGTGAATTTGGATGGATTATTCACGTGTGAAGTGATTTGTAACATCTGTGCACCAGGGAGGAAGAAGAAGGCTCAAATCTAAGAGATATGAAAATGCATTTAATACTAATGGATATACTTAGCTCATTTGTTTATGTTTGAGTACTTAAAATTGCAATACCTATGATGACTATGATCTGAATATGTTTGGAGTGATATGTGACTTTAAAATTATGTGCACCAATATTTGGGTTTGTCATGTGTTATGATTGTAGCGAAGACTTGATTTAGTAATTGAAGGTTTATACACATGTTTTCTTTTGGATAGCCACATACATACACATATATGCTTCAAAGTAGTTGTGTATATATTCTAAGATAATTTGACTTTATATTTCTACTTGATATGGGTTTTTTTATAGATTTTTGGATTCGATTGATTATGAATTTAACAATATGTGCACTAAGATTTGGTTTTGTCGTGTGTTATGAATTGTAGCAAAGACTTGATTTAGTAATTGAAGATCTATACGGAAGTTTTATTCTGGATACTCATATACATACACATATATGATTCAGAGTAGTTGTGTATATATTCTGAGATAATTTTCCTTTAGATCACTTCTTGATCTAGGTTGTTTATAGATTCTTGGGTGTCAATTGATTTGGTTATTTGTTGTTGTTTTTCAATGATGTCTTGATCAGAATAAGTTGATATCCAGCTGTGTTGATGATTAGTTATTTAATGTTGACTTGGATTGGTATAGCATGACAATATTGTTGAGGAGGATACTTGGCATGTTATTATATTAGTTTAATTTGGTTCAATAACTGATCTACTTTAGTGATTAAGTTGATATACAATATTCATTTGATTTAATTCTTAGGGATTTAGTTATTTAGAATTTTGTGACTTGAGATCTATACACAATTTTTATTCACAATAAATACATATATACATGGATCCTTCTTATGACATTCACGCATATATTCAGAGTTTAATTTTATCAGGGTTTGGAGTGCTACTCGAAGATGAAAGTTGACGAGTTCTATTTTATTTGTCATTTTCTATCAACAATGTCTTGATTAGGACAGTTTGTATCAGTTGTGGGTTCACTGTGCATTGATTTGATATGGTTGTTGTTAGGGTCCCACCCTAGCCCCCTTATCTATGTAATGGGACCATGTCATAGTCAAGAGTCAATAAAGCCCATATTAATAATTGTAAGTGGTTAATCTACAATTAATTACAGAACCACAGTTAGTTGCAAATGGGTCGTAGTATTAGATAGATAGTATTAGTAATACGCGGTATTGGCCCGTGGTATTGCACGTATGAGTCATATATAAAGGATAGAAACTCCCTGCGAGGA
>APFE031581418.1:92483-116081 GCA_000404065.3 Pinus taeda
TCATTTGCAGGTTAAGAGCATAACAAGTGGTATCAGAGCACTTTCCAGGGCCGGTGGGATCTCCATTTCGTAGAATTTATTTATTTTTGGCTTGAGACGTGTTCCGGCATCTTTAAACCATGGGATCTGTCGTTGAGCGCATAAATTTGCAGATTTGGGGAGGCATGCACGCAGGAAATACAAGAGGTGGTCACGTCTGTTGGACTCCCTTGTAACCCTTGTGGGTACCCCTTCGAGTAGTAGCGCATTAGACAGAACCGCGCACGGACTGTCTTCCACGTACCCTCTAGGTATATTAGAAGCCCCATAGGCTCCCTAAAAACCTCGCCATAGATAAACCATCGGCCGTCTAGCGGCTACAGTACACCAAGAACAGCACTCGGAGAGATTACTTGCCCGTATGATAGGGTAGTCGGGTGGTACGGCTAAGGGTACGGTCGACCCTCCTTAGTTAGAGCCCTGAAACATTGGGGCGAGTAATACTGCCAGACCCTTATGTATATTGCGATCTGTAGCACCTGACACTCCTCAAGACCCTAGTTCCTTTTTTTCAATCATCATCTCTTCCAGATCCGCTTGAGCAAAGGAGTGCAGCAGCAGCAGACGTCGGTCCCAATCAGCCATTCTGATCTATTAGAGTCATCAGATTTGCAGAATCAGTTAGTTCAGCTGTCCAGCACTACCCGATCCGCCACTCAGATCTCTCAGATCCACCAGACCAGAGTCGTTGGGAAGGGTTCCTATACGAGGGTATAATTGTCGCAGGACTTTTAGCCGCATTGACATTTTGAGGATTTGGCGACTATAGTATTGATCAAGAAGGAGTAGAACTCCGTTAGGAGTTTCAAAAAAAAAAAAGTCTGAGATCTTTCAGGGTGCTTATTGATGATATAGCCCATTAAAATCAGGACGACGAGCTGAGCATGGTGGTACCATTCAATTAATTGTGAAATTTTTTTTGGCGGTCCCAAATTTTCATCAGGTCGGTGTATGGTAGCAACTAGAGCTCAAGTGATGGCCAATGAAAGGATGGAAAAACTTGAAGAAAATATGAAGGAAATCCAAACTCAGCTTCACGGACTAGATCTGGAGGGAATGCAAAGGTAGCTTTGTGGACTCAGTATCCAGATAGAGGGTTTTATCCCAAAGGGCAAGGAGCAATCCCAAGAGGAGGGGTATAATGGTAATGAATGCAATTACAGTGAATCTAGCCACTCTCCTCACATCTGGCACACCCATCCACCACCCAGTCAGCGACCTCCCAAGTTGGATATGCATAAATTTGATAGTTCTCACACGTCCGCATGGCTATCACAAATGGAGCAGTATTTCAAATTGAATCATATCCTAGATGATGGGACTAAGCTTATGTTGGGGAGCATGTACTTCGACAATGAACGGTGGCAATGGTGGGAATGGCATCAACGTTACAATGGATATTTTAGGACTTGGACCAAATTTACCAAAGCTCTTCGAGATTGCTTTGAACAGGAAGACTCTTATTTGGGTCGTCTCACTAAGCTCCGACAGACGGGTACAATGGATGAATATATTACCGCTTTTGAAGGCTTAGCTTTCTGCACTACGGGTCTCACAAGTGAGTTCTACATGGAATGTTTTATCAGTGGTCTTAAAGAAACCATCAAAGCTCAAGTTCTACTTCACCACCCTCCCACGTGGACAGAGGCTTGCTAGGTAGCTCGTAAGGTAGAACGTGCATTAGCAGCCCAATACAGTCGCCCAAATTTCCCCACTAAAGGTCGTCCCCCACAGGCTCACAACACGACTCAAATACTTAAGGTCCAAAAGGTGTCCCCTGCGGAAATGGCCGAAAGAAGGAAGGAAGGACTATGTTACTACTGTGATGAAAAATACTCCCCAGGTCATAAATGTAAGGAGCCCAAATTCTTTCAAATAGATGCCACTGACTACAACTCAACAAAGGAAGATCCACCACTCGAGGAACATGAGCCGCTAGAGGACGACAACCAACAGGACAATGTCTCTGATGAACCAGTTATTTCGTTGCATGCCTTAGCAGAGATTTCTTCCCCTCAAACACTCAAAATCAGAGGGTTTATTAAACATCACCCAATAGTTGTCTTGATTGATAGTGGAAGTACACAAAATTTCATCCACCAAAAAGTCGCTGAAACGGTGCATTGCTTTGAACGAGCCATTTTTAACTTCCAAGTTCAAATTGCAGATGGAGGCACAATGAAATGTGAAGGCCGTTGTGAAAATGTCAAACTTCAAATGGGGGATTATCAATTGAAAACCCACATGTTTGCCATACACATGGGGGGTTGTGACATTGTCCTCGGCACTGACTGGCTCCGCACTCTTGGGCCAATCACAATGGATTTCCAGGAGTTGTATATGAGTTTTAAGCAAAACAACCACACACATACCCTCCGTGGACTCCAAGCGGGAGCCCCCTGTATCATCAACTCGCATAGGATGGAAAAATTGTTAAAAAAGTGCAATCATGGAGTTGTAGCTCAATTTAATGCCATCCAGGTAGTCGAAACCAAGCCGTCGCCACTTCATCCTGAGATGCAACAGATTTTAAATAACCATCTGTCGGTCTTTGACAAGCCTCAAGGGCTTCCACCCTCTCAAGGAGAACATGATCATCGCATCACCTTGCTTCCAGGGGCCCAACCCCCAAATGTGCGCCCATACAGATATCCGTTCACCCAAAAGAATGAAATACAAAAAACCATCAAGGAACTTTTGGAAGCAGGGGTCATTCATCCCAGCATCAGTCCTTACTCATCCCCAGTGGTCATGGTGCTCAAAAAAGATGGAGAGTGGCAGATGTGTCCTGACTTCAGGGCCCTCAATAAGTTGACAGTCAAAGATAAATTTCCCATCCCGGTGATTGATGATTTGCTGGATGAACTCAATGGGGCTCAATTTTTAACGAAGCTGGATCTTCGCTCAGGCTACCACCAAATTCGCATGAAGGAAGTCGACACCCCTAAGACTGCTTTTAGAACTCATGAAGACCACTATGAATTCCTGGTCATGCCATTTGGTCTTTGTAATGCCCCCTCTACTTTTCAGAGCCTTATGAACCACATTCTCAAACCATATCTCAGGAAATTTGTCCTTGTCTTCTTCGATGACATCCTCATCTATAGTTGCACTTGGGCCGCACATATTCAGCATGTAGATCTACTCTTGCAACTGCTCCGCAAGCATAAATTATTTGTCAAGATGTCCAAGTGTTCATTTGGCATGACAGAGGTAGAGTATTTGGGCCACATTGTGGGGCGTGAGGGTGTTAAGGTGGACCCCAAAAAGATCCAAGCAATACAGGAATGGCCTCAACCTAAGACCTTGAAGAGTTTGCAAGGATTTTTGGGTCTCACAGGCTATTATCGTAAATTTGTCCGCAACTATGGTCGCATAGCGAAGCCCCTCACCCAACTCCTAAAGAAAAATTCATTCGTCTGGAATGAGGAAGCACAACAGGCCTTTACAGCTCTAAAAAATGCCATGTGTTCCACTCCAGTTTTAGCACTACCTGACTTCACCAAATCTTTTGTCATTGAATGTGATGCTTCGGGGACAGGTATTGGCGCAGTTTTAATGCAGGAAGGGCGACCGTTGGCCTTCACAAGCCAGCAACTCAGTAGGAAGAATCAGGGCCAATCTACATACGAGAAGGAAATGATGGCCATCTTACATGCAGTCGACACCTGGCGACCTTATTTATTGGGGCGACATTTCCAAATCCGCATAGATCATCACAGTCTTAAATATTTTTTGGAGCAACGCCTATCCTCCCCACAACAAAATAAATGGCTAGCCAAAATGCTGGGATATGATTATGAGATCATTTACAAGAAAGGGAAAGACAATAATGTAGCAGATGCATTATCTCGCCAATTTGAGGAGGAAAGTACCCTGCTAGCTATTTCCCTCCCCATTCCAGAATGGATTGAAGAAGCTCGCAGAGAATGGTTTTCACACCCAAGCTCTCCCAACTCATTTCTCGATTGCAGGCAGATCCATATTCCACCAAGGGCTACTCATGGCAGGATGATATTCTTCGCTACAAGGACAGAGTCGTAATATCACCAACATCCACCTTCAAAAGTCGCATTTTGGCAGAGATGCACTCATCTCCCATTGCAGGACATTCGGGCTTTCAGAAGACGTATGCTCGCACCAGAAGATCATTTTTCTGGACAGGCATGAAAAAGGACATCCTTACCTTCGTAACCGAATGCGATGTCTGTCAACGCCACAAAGGGGAAACCGTCAACACACCTGGCACATTACAACCATTGCCCATTCCGGCATCAATTTGGATGGAAGTTTCTATGGATTTCATTACAGGTCTTCCAAAATCAGGGAACAAGTCATTCATCATGGTGGTTGTGGACCGATTGTCTAAGTATGCTCATTTCTGCGCTCTTCCCCACACGTTTACACCAACCTTGGTTGCTCAAACTTTCATGGATCAAATCTTCAACTTGCATGGCATGCCTATTTCTATTGTGTCCGACCGCGACCCAATCTTCACAAGCAATTTTTGGCAGGAACTCTTCAGAATCCAAGGCACTCAACTAAAACTCAGTACTTCCTACCATTCGCAAATAGATGGTCAAACCGAAGCCGTCAACAAATGTCTAGAAACCTACTTTAGGTGTTTTACTTCAGAAAAACAACACCTTTGGGTACAGTGGCTTCCTCTGGCAGAATGGTGGTATAACACCAACTATCATGCCACCACCAAAATGACCCCCTATGAAGCAGTATATGGTCAACTCCCGCCTTCACCTACTTCATATCTCAAGGGATGCTCAAAAGTCCAAGCAGTGGATCAACTCCTACAACACCGCGCAACTATGCTCGCCCATCTTAGAGAGAATCTTCATCAAGCTCAGAACCGCATGAAGCAACAGGTAGACCAGCATCGCTCAGAGCGCCAATTTCAAGAAGGGGATCAGGTCTTTTTACGGCTCCAACCATACAAGAAAACATCACTCAAAGACAAGGGATGTCAGAAACTCTCTCCCAAATTCTACGGACCATATCAAGTACTTCAACGCATTGGAGAAGTGGCCTACAAGTTGGCTTTGCCACCTACTGCAAAAATCCATCCAGTTTTTCGTGTCTCATGCCTCAAGAAAGTGATTGGGAACAATTGCAGAATTCAGACTAGTCTACCGGAATTGGACAAAGAAGGATCCATCTGGCTTCAACCAGAACAGGTCCTCCACACACGAGTCAAGCAACTGCGCGGCTACATGATTAAGGAAGTCCTAGTCAAATGGAAAAACACCTCTCCAGAAGATGCAACTTGGGAGCCAGCCACTATTCTGCAGCAGTTTCCGCAGCTTCAGCCTTGAGGACAAGGCTAGTCTTAAGGGGGTGGGCATGTTAGGGTCCCACCCTAACCCCCTTATCTATGTAATGGGACCACGTCATAGTCAAGAGTCAATAAAGCCCATATTAATAATTGTAAGTGGTTAATCCGCAATTAATAACGGAACCACAGTTAGTTGCAAATGGGTCATAGTATTAGATAGATGGTATTAATAATACACGGTATTGGCCCGTGGTATTGCACGTAGGAGTCATTTATAAAGGATAGAAACTCCCTGCGAGGAGCATCGTGTCTTATTTTGTAATCGAGCTCTACTCTATTGGAGGTTGCCCCCTCGAAGAGGCAAGTGAACATTACTCTCTGAATAATAAATTCATTGCTATTATGTGTTATGGGTATCTTTTCTTCTCATATTTTGTATTCTGGGTCTCTTTTCTTCGCATATTCTGTATTTGGGTATCATTTGCAGGTTAAGAGCATAACAAAAAGTACCTTCGGGTATTGCTTCAGTGTTAGATTAGGGATATTTTCTTGGTGTAGCAGGAAAAAGAAGTCAATAGCACTGAGCTCTGCAGAAGTAGAGAATATGGCAGCCAACACAGGCACGTGTGAAGCTATATGGCTTCGGAATCTGCTAGTAAGATTATTTAGGTAGAGGATGGAGGCAACCAATGTCTCTTGTGATAATCAGAGTTGCATAAAGCTCTCTGAGAATCTAGTGTTTCATGACAAGTCGAAGCACATCGATATTCAGTATCACTTCATCAGAGATTGTGTACAACGTGGAGCAGTCCAACTATAATATGTTCCCACAGAAGAGCACGTTGCAGATATACTCACAAAATATCTAGGGAGAGCTAAGTTCATCTATTTTAGAAAACAAATGAGTATGGTGGAGAACATTTTTCAGTAGCAGAGATAGGCTATTTTGGTTTCTTTCAAGTTGTAGGTGTTGCAGTTACAACAACAATAGATGAAGCGGGAGTTGCTGTGAATATGCAGTGATGATAGTAGTATGACAGTGTCTACAACATCACAGATGCAACATATATCAGAGTTGCACATTGGTTGGTGGGCAGCAACAACCAGACATCAGCAGTGTGATAGGAGATGATGCAGAGACAGGGTGCTATCACAGGGTGTACAATAAAGCACTAGAACACATTCCTCGCTAAGTGGGAGGGTTAGTTTTTGTGGCATTGAATGTGTTCTAACCACAAAATTTTGTGGAGAGGCTAGAATACATGAGGTCTCAAAACCCATAAATCGTTTCTATAAATTCTGCCTAGAAGTGTCTCAATTAGATTATTAACCATTTTCTAAATATTTCTTAAGTCTAAACTTAGGGAATATGGTTAATTAATCAATATTAATTGAGATAAGGTGAGAATCGTTTAGAAACTCACATGGATCGATTTATATATGATCATATCCATTGGTTAAGTTTTAATCTTAGTTGTCGGTGCTCCAACAATGGATAAGAGGAATTCGATGTAGTGATGGAGAAATGATCCAGCGCAAATACTCAGTTGCCCAAGTAGTTCGATTTTCTCAATGGAAGCAACTCAGCAGAGAAGATAGAGCCAGGGGGTGAGTATGGGGTGGAAGAGGAGAGCAGTAGCATTTCAAGAGGAATATTTCTAGTTCCCGAAAGAGTTGAAGGAAGGAAGGTCAAAATCTCCATAGGGGACACAGGGAGCTCAATGCAGAGAACACAACACAGTGCAATCTGAAGGATCAACAGAACGCAGGGACAGAGATTGAGGAAACAAGTCCACGTGAAAACCAACAACCTTGCAAGCCAAATCTACGCAAAAATCAAGAGCAGGTGGGGTGCGAGGATGTGACAGTTCAACAGATGGGTGTGCACCTTCTCCCACCTCACATTGTGGGGCTAGAGTTTTTTGATGAGAAGAGGATAGACAATTACTTGTGACAACAACCTTGTATGTCTTATATTTGGTAGATCTAACACTGAGGTATGCTAGGAGGGGTTCGAATGATTCTAACATTTGTGAATTTTTAGATATGTGAATTAGATACTGAAATCTTTCACGAATAAATTTTTAGTCAATTTCATCCTTTGGGAATTGAAATGCGAGATTACGGAAGCATTCCCAAAATTGCAACAAGGATTCATCAAGGGATTTTTGTAATTCCAGATTTTTTTTGTTAAGCGCTTTATGATCAAAATTATGGAAAGCATAGTCCACCTCTACAATGAACTGATTAAGAGAGTGGTTAGATTGATCGAGCAGTGTGACACACCATTGCAGTGGATGCCCTTGAAGCATGAATGCGAACAAGGAGAAGGTCATGTAATCCTCATAGATTCCATACCTGTGACAGAGACTGTAAAAGATAGCTCTGTGTCTAAGCCAAGTTGTTCTGTCTTCACCTTCATATGTTTTTTGCGACAAATCATTCCAAAAATCCTCCACGATTTCAAACTCATTTCCATAAGACATACGTCTCGGAGCACAAATTGTACAGTTTGTCATGGAAGATGTGCGGAAATTCAAAACTAACTTTGAGGACTCAGCTTGTCATCTGGCCCTCCTTCTAATGCCAGAAATGTTGATGGTGTTGGACCTGCCAACATGTCAGGGAATATCCCCGGTAAGAAGTCGCAACTAGACTTCAAACCGTTTGGAGTAGGAGTCCCAACAATGGGTAGTAAAGCTATGGCTTGATTGAGATAGCGTGTAGAGGCAAGCAATATATCTTTGTCGGAAGCATGTTACCTTGCAGCGAGTCAAGAGAGATGCATGGGGAGGTTCTAACACATAGAGGGGAAAAGGAAGTGTGCCCCTTATAAACTTATAATAGTATGCAGCCTAAAAGGAACACACGAGATGAATGACATCACAAGCTGGAAAGAAAAATAGTCGACAATCCAAAGTGATGGGTTAAACCAACAACATGACTTCAACAAGATTCATACAATCGTATACGAAATAGTTCATACAAAAATGCGTAAGTTAAAAAATAACTTTGCTAAAGTAACCAGAATAGTCGAACTCCAATAACAACATATGCAAGAAGACGTGTTAGCTGTGTTATATTATATAAAGTGAAAGTTCCATCCATACATACAACCATGACAACCACAAGCCCAATAGTGGAACGTTACAATCAACGTTGTCAACTCCTCCAAAGAGATGTACTCGCTCTACACTATGGAGAAGCCAAGGCTCATCATAATAGTCTTCAAGCCCTTCTCTAAGAAATGCCTAGCAAAATATTTGCTCCCAAAAGCCTGTTCTATGGGTTATGAGGTTCTATTATTAACAAAGGGTGGGGTGACCCTTGACATTCCCCTTTGTGACTCTTGGACTACCCTCATGAGTCTTCAACTTCATTTCATATAACTCTTTACATTACATATGACTGTTTGCATTCCACTAATGACACTTGGAATTTCACTTTACATCATGTTTACAATAATAATACATTTTCCACATATACCCTTGCGAGAAAAAAATATGCTTGAGTCAGCTAGATAAGACAACACTAAGAATCAGATCGTTGTGGAAAGATCATCTCATCAACATCCTCCCTGTGATCCTTGGTGACGAACTGATGTCAAGCTTGGTAGTGCGCAATGGTGTCTGTGTACTCTTTGCCGATGTCTTCCTAGAAATGAACTCTTGCCTCCATTTCTTCCGGGTATACTGATTTGGAACCTTTATCCAACTCATTCTGTAACATGTGCAGCTTAGTTTTGAGCAAGGTCGGACTGACCATATACATCTGCATGTTATCTGCACATGTAACTTGGTGGTCGTGTACGTCACTTGATCAAAGTACGCGTCGAGCTCTAGTCAGACTTGGTTCTTCTCTTTAGCCTCGGTGAGTGTTCCAATTGACGGGGTGTCATACTTTCTCACCATGGCATCCAAACACATGAACAACCATGTGTATGAAGCCTCAACATTGTTGATGAGCAACGGGATTTCCTCATAATTCCGGATCAGACTCTGGATGCGTTCTTTGTCCAACTCTACTTGCGACTTCATCATTTTGTGCAAGTGAAGCGGGGCTCCCTTGTACCTCAGTGTCCATGCCATTACATGATCAACAACGACATGTATATATGTGAGTGTTCACAATATCTTGGTGTAGCACTGTTGATGACCATGTAGATGGACAACTTCCTTGTGCACGGTGACAAGCCTATCATACAATATTTGCATGGTTGTCTCAAGAGTGGATAATTCAGCAAGTATCGCTTTCTTCATCTTTTCTTTGGCAGTTCCTGTTATTGTTCCTCTTTCTACCTGGCTTCTTGCAATTCCTTACCCATGCGCTCATTTTCTGCTATCAAGAACTTCACAACTCATGGCTTTGGCATAAGCCTTTGTAGCATCGGCCAGGGCGGCTGGATGTCTACACACATCTGACACAATCACTCGTTCTTCAAATTGCGTAAGTGATGCATTCTCATTCGGGATGTGCACTCTCCGTGCATGTACAACTCTGTGCTATGACTCATCAAAGGCTATGTTATATGCATCTGTTCCCAGATCATCCTCAAGGAGAATGTTATCCCCTTGTTCACTTGGGACTTTCTCTGCTACTGGAGCTGGTGAAGCGTGTGGGGTGACCTCAGGTTTTTTGGCATGATGTCAGTGTCCTGATCTTGTTTTTGTTGTACCATCTCCATGTCCATATGTTCTATTATCGGTTCATCCTACTAAGCAAGTTCTTATTCTTGTGGTTTCTCACCCTATTGCTCATCTGCCGGTGGTGGATCTGAGTCTTCAACCTATATTAGTGCAGTTTTCATTGTCTATGTGCCTTGCACTTCCTGTTGTTATTGTTCATGTTCTTGTTCCTTCTCTCTTCTACGCAACTCTTGTTCTTCTTTAAGCTTCTGCTCTACTTCTTACAACTTCCTCTCCGACTCTTCCAGTATTTGTTGATATCTCTTCTTTTGCACTCCTCTCTTGTCGCGTTTTTGCTTCTTTACATCTATATCCAAAGCTACTCTCTCAACAAGTGGATCTTCCTTTAACTTGTAGCTTTTATCTACCTCTGCACTTTCGACAATCTTCCTCTTGCCTCTGTCTTGCATAGGTTTGCTGCTTGCTACTGTTGTTTTTTATTCTCCCTATAGTGTTGTTGCCTTGAGTGCTGGTAGCCACTCTACTTCCATGCCAATCGATTCATTGAGCCTAGAGGAGTTATAGCAATATCTCCATGGGTCTTCCTCTGGCCAATGACATGCCTCGTGGATCCAAGGACAGTACACTCTCGAACAATGGTCCATGCATAAGCCATGTGGATCATAAGAATTGAAACTCTTAGTGTCGAAATGAAACTTCCTTAAGTCCTCGACCTCGATTTGTACTTATTTTAAACTCTGGATCACATACAACCCAATCTGCAAAGGAAGGATAGGCCATGGTGCCTTCTTCTTCCTATGCAATCTATCTGATAACCATGTTGAGATGTGGTATGCAACCTCCTGCATGAGCAGCTTGTCCGTGGAAAACTTTGACAACAAATGCAAAGCCTTCTCCACATTGTACATCCTAATGACATTACCATCAAGAGAGGCATACCAATTTTTAGTGTTCAACAACGCCTCTATTGTTTCTTGGGACATGCAAGGTAGATCTTGTTTAAAGATCGTCATGTATAGAGGGGAAATGAAGTGGTCAGATAGTCTAGCCATGACTCCTCGGTAGCTTCATTCTAAGAGAAACTTGCAATATACGTTCACAACATTCTCTAAAGGTGTTCATGCCCAACCCATGCCAGGAAACTATTGACAGGCATAGATTGCATCGAGCAGCTAGGCAATCATGAAGAATCTTTCTTATTGATCCTTGGGTGGACTCTGGGAATTTTATACATGCACTTTCAGCTGAAGATCCAACATGTTGAACCAGTTGAAAGGTTTTTCTTCACTTTCCAACTGATCTAACGTAAAAGCCCAACTCTGCGGGAAGGTCTATGTACTCTATTGGCCATACAAGCAACATGCAAAGATTACCAAGAGTTGGTAAGCCTTCCTGAGTGTCTTTGTCTTGTAGATCTAGTTGTGTTTCGTCTTGAACTTTGATGTCTCCCTTACCCAATGCTTCAAGATATCTCTTGTGTTTGCACTGTTGTAGGAGTGTAGAATGGTGCATCCATCCTGTTCACTGACTATGGAAAATGGTATATCTGCTGATAATATTTCGCTCTGAAGGTAGCAAGCTCTACTCCACTGACACTGCTCAGTATCATTGTCTTAGGATTAGTGTGTGAGACAATCCAGTGGATCACGCCTGCGCATGGGAAGGTGGGATACCTACATGAAACCTTGTACAATCCTAACTTATGCATGTTTACATAGACTTGTCGATCCTTCAGATTCTCCTCAGTGTTGCTTGCGAAAATAGTGTTGATGTATTGCCATGTGATTTTGATGCCTTGCTCAATGAATAGGCATGTGTATGTTTACACAGGCAAGCTCATAGACATCTGCCCAACCACATCTCCAGTACTACTTTCAATTGTCTCTTTTGATCTGTCTCTCTTGGAGATAGAGAAAACACTCATGGCAAGGCAATTTCAGCTAAAAAACATAAAGCAACTTGAGAATCAATTGGGCAACAAACTAGGTGACTATTGGGCAAGACTGCATAGCATTGACTCTGAGAGGTTGGGAGACTATCAACTGGAACTACACATTGCGCAGTCTTAGCTGCCAGTGAAGCTTACTGCTAACTGGAACTGCGCAATGCGCAGTTCATTCAAGTTGTGTTGTTGGTTGGAACTGCGCAATGGGTAAGAATGGGACACTGCCTCTTAGGATTGCGTAGAGAAAAACTGGGAGCTAGTGTGGGCAGCCTCTACACAATTCCTGGAGGCAAGGCAGAGCCTTGACCTCCAGAAATGTGCATTGCATGCCGAGAGAAGCAAGATTTGAGCCAAGACAACCCAGATCTACCCAAGGACAACCTGAAAACAGGAAGGATTGGATGTGTGTGCAAATATGGTGTAGATCTGACTGAATAGACATGCATGCAATTCAAACAAGTGTAGAAATCAGTCAAATGAGAAAACAAGGGCTGTTATTGCAGACACAGGGTTATGCAAGTGACACTAAGGAAATGAAATGCAAAACTAGAAATGACACTTCTACAAGTTAAATCACTTTGAAACGCCAGTGGTAGCAAGGAAAATAACACTCACACAAGCTAAGAAATCAAAAGCGACAGAAAAACAACAAAATACATGAGAAGCAAAACTTACCCAGAAAAGTTGCGCCAACTATGCTGAAGGTTCTTAGATGTCTCTAGAATGCCAAAGCTCCAAGATCGAATGTGAAGAATGAGCTATGGGGTGTCCATTAAATAGATTTGTTAGATTTAGGGTTTATGACATGCATCCCACAAATATAGGAAAAAGCAACACTTAGTGGGGAGTTTCTAAAATCGACTTTACATGTAACTCTAGTTGCTAAAAATAGATCCCTAAAATCTAGGGAGGCTTTTATTTTTTTTCTTTTTTCTTTTTTGGGAAAAATATGCCATGAATGCAAGGAAGAATTGTGTTGTTCTCGAGGGGACCAAGCAACCTACTAGCACATGCAACGAACAACAAGTGAGGACAAGATTATGTGTTGTTTATAGGCTGAGTGGCCAAGGCTAGTTGGCAGTTCTGTGCAGTTTCCTAGAGTAAGGCTGGCTACCTGCTAGGTCAATGAAGTTTTGAGCCTCAACTCACTGTTGGGTGGATCTGCGGAATTTTCCAGGGAAAGGTTGGGCTGCTTCCTCTGCACAATTTATGGGCGCAAGGCAACTAACCTACTCTGCGTAGTTTTCTAGAGCAACGACGTTGGCCTACTCTACGCAATTTCTAGGAGCAAGGCAGTTGGCCTGCTCTACGTAGTTTTCCAGAGCAAGGCAGCTAGCCTGCTTTGCGCAATTTCTTAGTGTAGAGCAACTGTTGGGCTTCTTCGCACAGTTCCTGAGGGGAAGACACATTTCCCTCCAAGATTCCGTAGTTTTCCCATACATAACAAGGACCGGATGTGAACCAAGTGTTGGGTTAACTTGTGGTTAGTCGACGGAACACGAAAGTGAACACAAGTTGTTAAGCGACAAATCTAAGCAGGATAACCGCTATGATTTCTAGGAGGGAGGCTCCAAAACAAAGCGAAGGAAAAATTTTGGAGGTTGGTTATAACCGCTAAAACACATATTAAGAATAATTTCATTTTTAGAGTAAAGAAATCCACATATAGAATCATAGCATATGTGGTGCACATATGCTTCATAAGTACATGAACCTTGGTTGACAATTAGTGAGGTAATTTAAGAACAATTAAATTACCCAACAGGTTTCCAACTAAGATTTTGTTGTCTATTGTCTTGATGTTTGTCAAATTTTGAATGGTGTTGTCATTGATGCCAATCCTGGGGTTTGAATTTGACTAAACACCTACCATTGATGTCAAACAATTAATGAACGCTCTTATATTTTTCTTAATTACATCATATTGGAAGCTCCACTGAAGGATGGCTAGAAACCCTAGCTCCAGGGTTTGGGTGTCTTGGTTGTTGGACATACCCCACACTTGTTTGTGGTTTTTGAAGAAGAAAAATCATTGAATTTTTCCTAGAGATCCTTGCTAATGGATTCTCTTCGTCAAGACGATTCTGGTGGTATATGGCATGCCCCGAGAGGCCTCCTAGTTTGAGAGATATCCATGTTTGAAGTTTGCTAACCCCACTCTAGGGAAAAAACCCCAACACCATTGTCAAAGGTCAAATAAAAATAAAATGAAGAAATTTAATTAAAATTACAATTAAAAACATTATTAAAATATAAATTGTATATAAAGTTATATAATAAAACACTTTATATAAAGTTATAAAGTTATAATGGGGTTAAATTTAAAATTAAATTCAAATTTTAAAAGGCCTCCTAAAATCTAAGTTGCTCTCACTATGTAGAGGTCCCTTTCAAATAAAAATAAAACTATATAAATTTAACTCACCCCATCACCTGTGCATGTATTGAAAATGAAATATCAAAAGAGCTCTAAAATTTCTCCTATTCGGCCCTATGGAAGAAAACTTGAACCAGGCATGTGGCAAGGGTTTGACAAGGGTTTTTGAATTTCTTGTTTTTGTTTTGGGTTCAAAGATACATTGGGCAAAATTTTTTGTAAGAATAAGACTTTGAAGAATCCTCCCAAGACTAAAAGAACGTGCCCTAATTCTATTATAATTTTTTTATGCATGTAAAAAAAAATTCTTTAAGTTTCGACCCTTTTCAGGGCACTATTTCTTGGTTAGCAAATCATTTTTCTAATAATTGTTTTAAGCTCCTTTAGGGATCCATTTTGGAATTCCTTTAATTTCGGTGACGTCATACTAATTAGTGTGCTTGGGATACAAAATACCAAACCTTTTGATCCATGCCAAAGGACTTCTGGCAAATATAACTTTTTCCTCCATCCTATGCATCATAGAGGTATGATAGTGACCTATGGATATGGCATCAAGTCTCAAATATATATTTCATTGATTTCATTATTTTTTCCATCAAAAGAACCTCTTACCCTCCTTAGCGCACCATCCAAAGGACATACTACAAACCAACGGAGATGGTTTTCATTTGGACCTGTTTTATTGTTCTCAAAGGATTTCCAACCCTTTTCTGAGCACATTCACTAAGGGCTATTGTCTTACCAATACAATAACAAAGGAGTTGTGCATAAAAGCATTGGTACTCGCTTGCCTTAAAGGACTAGCAAAAAGTATTGATAGTCTTGTACATAAAAATTTCAACAAGAAGCATTTTTCATGTAAAGCCAAACAATAGAATATCATCTAGGGTATTAAACTTGAGGCCAAAAGTTGAAGACAAAGAACATTGCATAACTCTGGTTGGGGATTTTCATTGTCGCTAAGTCACCAATCCATTGCTAAATTAGTGAAAAATGCTATTAAGTTTTTCCATACATTTGTCAAGATTTGAATAGGATACAAACATGTTTCTCCATAATCAAACTCAGATAAGCTTGAGCTTTTGCGTCCTAAATAGGAAGAAAAATATCATTTAGGTCCTTAATCTTCTGTGATTGAGACCTTGACTCAAAAGAAAAATCATACTCATATTTTCCAACCCTATTAATTTGTATACCTTGTGATGTTTATATTTGTAAATACCCTTAAAGATTTGAACAAAGACTTTTGGCATCAAGTGATGGTTGCCTTAAAAGATAATGAAACATTGATATGAAATTGAGTCAGTACTGTTGATATGGGATAGGGATATACATTTGACAGTGAATATATTTTTTAACTAAGGCAATGAGAGATGAGTCTATGTCATGATTAAAGCATATATGAAAGTGACATGTGTGACAGGATGTTTGTTATATAACAAAATCTATGGTACATAGTAAAGACACTCTAAGTGTATGGACATAGGTCCCCTTGTCAATATATGACAATGATTCTCACAACATTGGATGACAGTGATCTCAATAAATAATAGTGTCCTTCACAATAACAGTAACCCTTGATGTGACAACACTTGTTGATGCTTATTGAAATAATGACTTTTGGTGTGACATGGCTTGGCAACATTGATGTGATGTTTTGACTTGACTTGATATTAACAATAACCTTATGCATAACTAGACAGTGAGATAGTGACTCGTTTCTTCTAGTGTGATACTTGATTACAATATCCTTATTGATAAAACCAATATGACAATGTAACCTTATGTCATGATCATATACTTGATGATTTGATCCTAGCATAATTGTGGCATGACAGTGATCTACATAAGAGTGCACTTGGTATTTTACAGTGTCTTTTGGTACTTGATAGTGTTCCTTGTATGTGCCAGTTTCTTGATCATATGATAAGTACTTAAATGACATAGCACAATACCTATATGACAGTAGATGGTTATTTTACAATGATAATTGGTAGCTAGTGACCTTGATGATGATCTTTAGTTGTAGCAATGAACAGTGATAGATTGTAGGGTGATCAAAGATAACAATGGTTTAATTTGGCTTTGTGATTATGAAGAGGCAGGATTAGGTTTTAGGTACTATTGTGCAATGATTAGATTGAGCAGAGTTGAACAGTGAGGCTTCCAAGACTTGAGGTTGATGTACATATCAAGTAAAGTAGAAGAATCTTCATTACAATTTCTTTTATATTGGTTATTGAGCATAGGTGGATCCATTCTAAAAATTATAAAACATGGTTCGTTCACTGATTAGGGTGGTTGGTTGGTGCAAGGCAAGTGATTGGAGTCACCTTCAAGTTGGATCCTAAGAGCACTTCAAGGCAGCTCGGTGGTGTTAGGGCAAGTTGTAGCCTGCACAAGGCATTGGAGCATCCATATTGTTGCAGTTAGTACACATGGTGTTGGAGCATCCGTTAGGTTGGACCCCTAGATCTAGGGCATTGGAGCATCCTCCCAATTGCAGGTGGTAAATAGTGTCTTGGAGCATCCTATAAGTTGGAGCTTGTAAATCAAGGGGTTGGAGCTTACTTCAGTTGGAGTTGAAAACTTGATGTAATTAATTTTAAAGACATATTAAAAAGCATTCGATGGTTTTTTACCTGGACGAGGTTTTCCACCTAAAAATCTTTATGTTTATTGTCCTGATTACTATGCATTGTTGAATGGTCTTTTTTATTGTCTATGTTGATGAAATGTTAAAGATAATTATTGTTCTAAAAGATTAAAAGTATTGATTGGTAAAAAATTCTTATTCACCCCCCCCCCCCCCAAAAAAAAATTATTTCCAACAATTGGTATAAAAGCAATTTCATTCAGTAACAACTTAACAACTGGAAGGTACATATCAGAGTGGAGATGAGAAAATCAAAGAAGTAAGCCACCAAGCATTCAAAAGAAGTTCCAAATATTGAAATAATTTCATATCCTATTATTGTTGATAATAGGAAGGAATCTCTTAAAGAAGATGAAGAAGAGATACCAAGAACATGATTTAATTTATGAAGTTAGGTAACCATGGAGTGTGGAACCCAATGATATTGAAGATCAAGTTATTCACTCTTTCAATCAACATTAGGATCTTTGATAGAAATCCTAGACTACTTGTAAACCCTTAGAAGATAAGGATTAATATTCTAATTTTATTATGTTATTTATTTATAAATAAGGATTATATGAGCCATAATAAATTTATGAACATACATACCTTGTGTTTGCGTACCTCTGATTTGATATCTTATTAGACTCGTGACAATACTTACTTTTTTTCTTGAGCTGGTACTTTGTACTTTTCATGGGACAGACTTTGGGTTCCCTTCAAACTGAATAATTTTTGTAGTCATAAATACCTCAAATCATTGGTAGATTTCCATAGGCAACTACTATGAGATCATTTTCCTCAATGAGTTGTAGATCGAATGTACTACTTCACTATATATATCATTGCTTCAATATTATCACTGCTTCAGCAAATAGTGCTTCAACTATAAACATATTAATGAGCCTGAATTCTTCTTCATCACTGTGACTAACTTCACCCCACCTCTAAAGATGTTTTGAATAGGTCCAAACTTGAGGTATAATGGAGTCCTCTTTCTTCTTGATTGAGATTTTTATCAAACTCCATTGTGATACTACTTCATTGTGATATTACAAAATCTCTTCACTGTGATATGTCACCGAGAGTCTCCACTATACTGTGAGTTTTGTGGTCACTGTAATGCAAGTTTATCTATGCAATTAATTGAGACTTTTCCATTGTAATATCACCAAATAGCATTGAAACTATATCATGATGTTGTCACCAAGCATTGAACTTCTTCCTTGCACAATCATTGAACTTCCTTATTGACATTTACCGAAATTCACCACTGTGGTATTGAACCTGAACTTTTTCTCTCTAAATTAGGTCTGAACTTGCCACCTTAAGGTATACCAAGATATTGATTTCACTGAGAATGATTCAAATATGTATAGGTGTTCTTCAAACTTCCTCTGACCTTGACCATAACTCTGATACCATGTTGAGAAATCCATAAAGTGGCAGTTAAATGATTTCTCTTATTATAACATTAACTTGTGATGTTTTTATTATTATTATTAGATCCTTATAATTATCTTTTCTTATCATCAAGACTAATGCCAAGTAACAAATAGAAGAGAACACAAGATGCAAGCATGTTGTGATCTGAATTTGAAACTATTTGAAAAAGGTTTGCAAGGTATTCAATTCAGTAGTAAACATGTTTAAAAGATTCCCATGTCTTGCAGTAAAGAAACAAATGAAATTTTCAGCTATTCATGATCCATTCAAGCATAGCATAATTATTTCCTTTTACTGTTTAACACATTAAAACGAATTTGTTCTGCAAAATAAATCAACCACAGATGCAAAAGAAGTTGATGAAGCAGTTCACCCCTCCTGGGCTACGTCTGTTGGGTCCAAGGCTCCCAAATGGGCCTGTCCTCGTTTTAATTAAATGTTCAAAATGAATTTACAGCTGAATATAAGTCTCTATAGGTGAAATAGACTATAAAATTGGATTCAAAACACTTGAATCCTTCAGGATTGACTGCTGGTTCACCTTCAATGGATACCTGCAACCTGATACAGTTCTCACAATACTGGGCCCTAATGGCTCCTATAACTTCCACGGCTCCAAAACCTATGCAAATGACATCTGATGGTTGTACGACCTATGCCAATGGCTTTAGAACGTCCAAAATACCCAAAATCAAAAACAAAATCGTCCAAAATCGCCTTTCCTAGCCAAAGTTATGGCCGTTTGATGATTCCCTCCAGTTTAGCCTAAAAGAAATCCAACTAACTGTAGTTGGGGCCAGTTAGCTCCGCCAAATCTAGGAAGTCCACCAAATTTGGCACCACCGCCAACAATCCCGCCAACTTAACTATAGTTAATTAATGGCTAACTCCGACGATTTAGGGATAAGCTCTCGGTTCCAGGGGGGAGGACACATGGAGGCGGGGCTGGCCCCTTTCATTCCCGCCACAAATCAAATTTAAACTTTAAATAACACCTGTTCTGATGAGTTTTCAAAGGCCGCCGTTGTGGCCCAACGGTAAGGCAAAGGGTTCTTGCAATGGAGGTCGTGGGTTCCAAACTTGCTGAGGCCAAATAAATTTTACAAATGCGCCAATATATGTGCTGACGTCACCTGAGCCACGAAGCGGCCTCCGGGCTTGCCACGTGGCGGCTTCTGATTGACCCACCCAAAAGAATATTCTATGGAATATTCCCAAGAATATTCTGTGGAATATTCTTTTTTTTTTTTAAATTCAAAATTTAAGGGTTATTGGGCGATTTTGTTTTTGACGTAACTTTCACATACGACGATCGTTTTTCGAACCGTTTGTGGTGCCGGAATCAGGAGGACGAGCTCTATCAATTCATTCAAGTTCGAGCCAATTTTGATCATTTTACAATACTTGGGACATGAGCCCCTGATCACGCCTCCCCATTGGGAAGCTTTTGGACCCCAAAAGCCTTCAACTACCTGTTAAAGAGGTGAGAGTACAGTTCCCTCACTCTGTCCACCTCCATCCACTTTGCCTTGTTCGGTTTGCTTCCTTTGAAACCAACCCGAACATAATCTACATTGCCCCTCCTTGAAGTGCGTGTCCTTCTGTCAAGGATTGTATCTTCTTTCAACTCATCTAAAAATTCTAGCGAGAAATCTTCTATAGATGGCAGCTGAACAACACTTTCATGATCAGCGATCAAAGGAGGTTCATACAAACGTAAGTTCTCCATATTAACAACATAATACATTTGCATGTAGGAAGGAAAATCTAATTGAAAGCATTATTTCCAACTTTCTTGAGGATTTTGAATAGACCATAACGAATAGGCTTCAACTTTTTACCTTCTCCGTGCATCCTTTCCTTACTAATGTACAGCCATACCTCATCCCCTTCTTGAAACTTGTGATCGACTCTATGCTTGTCGTGTCTTTCCTTGTACTTGCCTTGACTCTTCTCAAGTTGTTCTTGAATTTGTTGATGTATTTGTTGAATTCTTTCAATGAATGAATGAGCTTTGTCAATATCACTATGTCCCTCAATGGCAACATCTTTCTCAAGGATGAAATCAAAAGGTGATTTGGGCAAGTAGCCAAAACAAGCTTCAAACGGTGAGGTGTTTGTGGAAGAGTGCTTGGCACGGTTGTAAGCATGTTGTATGTAGTGCAAATGTTCATCCCAAAGCTTGGGATGCTTGCTCCAATATCCTCTCAAGAGGTGCACAATGGTTCTGTTCACAACTTTGGTTTGTCCATCTGTTTGCGGATGGAAAGCCGTACTTTTCTTCAACTTTGTGTCCATCATCTCCCATAGGTTGGACCAAAAATTCCCCACAAATATGGAATCCTTGTCACTAATAATGGAAGTAGGCAAACCAAAGTGAATCCATACATGATGAAAAAATAATTCAGCAGTTTGTTCAGCAGTTATAGCTTTTTTACAAGGCATAAGTATACACATTTTGCTGAAACGATCAACTACTACATATAAATAATCATGCTGCTTTCTAGATTTTGGCAAACCTCCTACAAAATCCATAGAGATGCTCTCCCATGGTCTAGATGGTACCGGCAAAGGATTATACAAGCCAAGCTTCCTATTACTAGGCTTGCTTGTAGCACATAATGAACAACCTCTTATGAACCTTGAAACATAATCTACCATGTGAGGCCAATAGCAATACCTCTGTAGATGTGCAACTGTTTTTCTTACACCAAAATGGTCAGTAATAAGAGAAGAATGAACTTCTCTTATGACATTTATTCTCTCCCCCTGTGGTATACACAACTTTCCCAAATGAAACAACAAATTGTTATGCATGTGATAGTCATTTTCCTTTACATGATTCCCTTTACTCAAGCCAGAATACACATCTTTAAAGTCATCATCAGATGCATACTGTTCTATGTAACTATCATGTACAATGGAATCATTCTTAAGTAAAGTAACAACACCAATAATAGGCCTTGAAAGCATATCAACAACTTTATTCAGAGTACCTTTCTTGTACCTTATTACCAAATGGAACTGTTGCAAGAAGCCCATCCTCTGAAGTGTCATGACTGTTGTAACTTGCTTTGTGATTGCAAGTACTGTAAGGGCTGATGGTCGGTATGTATAACAATTTCTTTGCCCATCAAATACTGTTTCCACTTTTTGACACTTTGTACCAATGCATACAAATCCTTATCATACGTAGGATAATTTACAACAACACCATTAAAAGTTTCAGAATGAAAAGCAATAGGCTTACCATGCTGTAGAAGAACTGCACCCATAGCATAATCACTAGCATCGGTTTGTATCTCAAATGGCTGTCTCAAATCCGGTAATGCAAGGACTGGAGCTGAACTAATCTTCTCTTTCAAAGATTCGAAAGCGTTTTGCTGCTTGCCTCCCCATTGGAAAGCATGCTTCACACTTGTCACTGCATGCATAGGAGCTGCTATAGAAGAGAAGTTAGAGATGAACTTCCTCCAATATTGAGCTGCACCAAAAAACTTCTTACCTCTGTTATGGATTTGGGAGTAGGCCACTTCACAATAGCCTCAATCTTAGCAGGATCAATTCTCAAAGCACCTCCTCCTACTATGTGTCCCAAATAAACCAAAGAAGTCTTTCCAAATTCACACTTTGACATTTTAAGAAATAACTGATTCTTATTCAAAACATCAAGTACTTTCCTAACATGCATGACATGATCTTCTCTAGACTTGCTGAAAATTAAGATGTCATCTAAGTAGACAATAACGAAATCATCAAGAAAAGGACGCAAGACATCATCCATTACCCGCATGAAAGTTGCAGGTGCATTGCACAAACCAAACGGCATCACAAGCCATTCAAAGAGTCCTTGTTTGGTTTTAAACGTTGTCTTCCAAATGTCACTTTCTTCAATTCTTACTTGATGATATCCACTGCGCAAGTCTAACTTAGTGAAATATCGAGCATCTTTCAGCTGGTCTAGCAAATCATCTATCCTTGGGAGTGGGTAACGATTCTTTACCGTTATCTTGTTCAAGGCCTTGAAATCAACACACATACGCCAAGTGCCATCTTTCTTTGGAATCAGTACAATCAGTGACCCACATGGCGAAGTACTTGGCCTTATGAAACCCTTGTCCAATAAGTCCTTGATTTGCTTCTTTATCTCAGCATTCTCCATAATAGACATGCAGTACATGCCTATGTTTGGAAGAGGACAATCTGGATGCAAATGGATTTCACGTTGAATCTCCCTCTTAGGAGGCAAACCTATTGGCTCCTGAAACATCTCATGATATACATCAACTACATCATACAAATCTGATTTAAGTTTTGGATCACAATTGTCAAATGACTCATGATTCACATCAACATTGGGCTTAATCATAAGAAGAACAAAATTCTTACTTGAATTGACCAGCCTTTTTACCTATCCTGCATTCAACATCGCTATATTTGTCTTCTTGCGATGAGCTCTAACAATGAACTCCTTGCCATCTTTGAAAAGATGATATTTGTTTTCATGGCGATGAAAGATAGCTTTCCTGTCAAACAAGTAAGGACTTCCCAAAACAATTCCTGATATATCAAAAGGTACCACATCAAGTTCAACTGTATCAATAAAATGTGCAGTAATTGCAAAGCGCAATGTGCACTTCCTTGAAACTTGTAAATTTGCATCCTTGCAAATCCATCCAAGTGGATATGGATTCGGATGTGGAACGATCTCAAGTTTAAGCTGCTTGACCAAGTCTTCTGATATAAGGTTTGCTTGTGACCCACTATCAAAAAGTGTGTCAATTTTAGTATGTTTTGAAATCACCCTCACATGAAATAGTTCAATTATTTCTTCCTCATTAGGAGCTTGTACATGACAGTTTGAGGTACTAGTCCTGGCTTGAATTTCCATTTCTTTTCCCTTCAAGTTTTCAAACCCATGGCTGTAATTTTGGTTTCATCACTTGAATCATCCCCTAAATCTTGTGGTGTAGATGTAGTAGCAGCAATTTTCTGTTTCCCTTTGGATTTGTTAAATTGAGGTCTTTTTTCAGGATGTAATTTCCAACAGTTTTTCTCCTCATGGCCTGGTTTAGAACAGTGTTTACAAATCACTTTCTCACTCTCCTGTTTGACAGATGCATTCTTTTTGCCCTTTTCGTTGGAGGTTTTCTCTTTGTTTTTCCCCTTGGTGGGCTTGTTTCTACCCTCTTCAAATGTGTTTTTTCCCCTTGCCTC
>APFE031581419.1:5993-16388 GCA_000404065.3 Pinus taeda
TTCGCCTTGATCTGCCAGCTTACATGCACATCTACTCAGTTGTGAACACAAATTGCTTGAGGTTGTTTGAACCTTCAATGATTGAGGACCCTGAAGAGCAGAGTCAATTGTCGTCCGTTGATGACTGCTACCTGAATACCTTAATGAGTTACAGGAAGATACAGTGTTGGACAGGAAGGTAAGGACGACGCGTAGTGGATAGGTGGAATACCTCAGCATTGGGCTTAAAGGTTCGAAACCGAGCAGCGTGAAGTGGATTGAGATTGGACAAGTGAGACAGCAGTTTCCTCACTTAGTCGATGCTTGAAGAAAACCAACTTTTAGTGGTCCAAAAGCTTTTTCAGTAGGGAGGCCATGATCCGAATCAAATCCACAAAAAGACTGTCAAGAACCTTGACTGTATCGAGTTGAAAAAATCCTTGAAAATTCCAAAACAGCGATCAAAAAATGCCTTAAACCAGTGGCCATGGCAACCGGTGCGGAACAACAAGGACCTCGGTCAAAGTGCGCTGACCGAGGCCCATGGAGACTGCACAGGAGGTCAAAACAGCCCCTGGGAGCCCCGGATCGGGAAAAGGAGGCGATTTTGATGTGCGATTAGCGATCGCGCATCGCTAGGTGAATGGGGCCGAAATGGAAAGTCCTTAAGCACTCAGTCACGTTGGGAGCCAAAGAACCGCGGGTGGAGAAAGAAAAAGCACTAAAACGTGAAGGCGGGACCCACGCCCTGGAAACCGATAGTTTGCTCGGGGTGCCCTTGAACGGTAAGGGGTTTTGGAGGAGAGCGGAGCGATCCCACTCAGCTATCGACGCATGGCAGTGGAGGTGAGAGAAAAACCGTCGTGATCACGCGTTATCGGTCGAGCAAGTCAACCGCGCTCGACGTGCATATGACATTGGATCTGGAGGAGCCCAGATCGGACGGCTAAGATTATGCCCCATAGAAAGAAGCGGAATCGACAGGGAAATAAGCTGCGATTTAAAAGGATTTGGAATCCATTTGACCGCCACAGTGGAGAAGAGCGTATCCACGACATAACCGAAGAAACGAATCGACGAAGCATGCTAGCACCAGTTAGATGGAGACACGCGGCACTTCCCGAGCGTTCATGCTGACGTTGAACGAGGAACTCCAAGCACAGCTGCATAAGGTGAATCGACGCAAGCGGGAGAGGAACCGAACAGGCATAGGGAGAATGGTTAAATCCATGAATGGAGACAGTCGAATTAGTTGGAGGATTTGAGAGGAGTCTGAGCGACCAAGAGAGACAGTGAACAGTGAACCCTGAGAGGAGGACTAAACACAGAGAATAGTAAAGCCAAGCAGAGGAGACAGAGGGCCGAGCTGACCACAGGCAGCATCGAGCACCAGAGAGCTTGAAGATTCAAGCCTTCCCATAGAGGAATCTGTCCAGACTGAGCATCACATTTGGATTTTTCCACTATAGACCGAGGGTCACAGAGATGGTAGAAAGAAAAAGAGTCTGTGAACTTTGAGTGGCTTGGGGAACCCAAGAACCAGCCTGCCAAGCAAAATCTGCTTCAGGAGAACTCATATTGAGTCCCTGTATTGTAATTTCTCTGCTGTAAGATACAATAAAATCAGGCCACCATTGAAGCTGGACCGGAGACGTAGCCCTGAAGAATAGGGTGAACTCCTTATTAAAAATTGTTTGTGTCTTATGTTGCTTACTGTATTTCTCTGTTGTCTTTCCCTTTAAACTTATGTGTATTGGCAATCTGATCGATCCGTTGCTTAAATAACACAGAACACACACCAGCACATGAGTCTATAATACCTTTTGTTTAACAAATCTTCAACTGATGGCACTCATAGGGTGATCATCAGATCAAATACCCCAGCTATCAACAAAAGGCCAAAAACATCATCGTTGATTTAATAAGCAATGGAAACAACATCATCACTTTTACAATTATATCACAACACGTGATTTACAAAATGCGGCCATGACAAGCTACTATATATAGCAAAACCATCTCTCATTCATTAAAGTGAATGGGTCAGCTCCATGTGGTGGATTCACTTGTTGAACATCTTCACCGGTTGATTCCTGCATGAGCGCTTTGTCCTTCAGAAATTACTCGGGATGGAGCCTCAAACATGTGGCTCTTTGATGTCCATCTCTATTGCAATGACTGCAAAAACTCTTCTTCCTCCAGACCTGCTTAACCTTCTTCCTTCCCTGATGTGGAGAAGGCTTTTCATGTCTTATCCTCTTTCTTTTTTTCATCCCCTTCCAGCACTTAGCAACCACATGGTTATACAAGCCACAAAAACTACATGGTTTTCTACGCCATGATTTCTACTCAACGTGCTTGTAATAAAAATGAAATTTAGAATACTGAGACTTTTTATACCTTGCTTTGGATTTATGTTTGGAATGATCACTCCCATTTAGAAATTACCTACAATCATGATAATTGGAGGCTTGTGAGGTACCCTGAACATCCTTCATTGTTTCGAACTTGTTACATGAAGATTCTCCTGTGTCTTCCTTTCTGACGTAGCCCAATCCTACATGTCATGGTAATTCCACGAGTTTGATGGGATTCACAATGCCTTGCTCATTAGCTCTTAGGACCTTACTTTTATATCCCATATTTTTCAATAATCTTGAACCAATGCTTGTAGTGTGCTTTTCAAAAGACCCAAATCATCACCATCATGTGGAAATGAAACTAAAGAACTACCAACACCATTTACCTTAATTATCGATTCTAAAGCAGGTGATGATGGCTTCGTTAAGCCTTCGTTGTGCTTCAAATCTTCCAAGGCCTCTTCTATGGCTCATAACTAGAGATTCAATCTCTACTTCTCCTCTTTTTCTTCTTTTAGAAGTCTCCTCAATTCAGCATTCTCTACTTGAAGGCTCTAATTGATCTCCTCATTTGAATGATGAGAAGATGACGAACAAGAAGAATGTTCACTCAAGGAGGTAAATGGAGCATCGACCTCTACTCTGCATACATTACATCTACCATATGTTCCATCTTAATAAGATCCTTGTATATAGATTTGTGTTCCTTTGTTTATCTTCTTGTTGCACGTTCAATCTTTGGTTATCATTCACACTCAAAATTTGCATCAACAAGAAGACCAATCTAATACCAAACTTGATCTGGATTCTCTCTGCTACAGGAATTAACCAAGATATTTTACTTTTGTGATGTTAGCATAATTGCATGTGAAAGGGTATGAAAAACCACATACTTTAAATAAGAGGAAACATAATGAAACCATCAAATAAAAGAACATAAACAAGTTGGTAACGAATTTCACCCAGTGCAGGTTACGTCTTCGGGCCCGGTGTCAAGAGTGGGGAGGTCGCTCCATTAAATGCTACAATTGATGATGAGTACATGATGTATTCTCTATCACTATAAGGATGAACTCTCTTAACTAGAGTGACATGTCTCTCCATGTGACGTTCTCCTATAGGAACTCTCACTCATATGGGCCTTCCATTAGCATGACAAGATATTAAATTCTCACATAAAGTGGCATACAACTATCCTCCAACAAAACGGTAAATAAGGACCTTAACATCAAAATCATCATCTCAGAAAATCAAAATAAATACATGGCATCATATGCCTCCACTTTTGGGGATGACATGAAAATGCATATCTCTGTTGAAGAAATGGACTACACCATTGAATTCGTGGCACTAAATCGTGTCAAATGACTGTAAACTCGACCCCTTTCTGACACCGTCAATTCTGGGCACCCCAAAATCTCAAAAATTCCCCCCAAGATTCCTTTCTAGAGATGGGTGAAAAATCCATTGCTCGGATCATAAATTTTACTTCACCATTGCGCTCCTTGCGAAAAACTGGGTAAAAGTAGGCTTGGTTCTAAAACTGTCAAAATTCAACCCTTAGGGAATCTTTTCGATTCCTTATGATTCCATAAAGATTCTTCTCTGCAAGTTGATTGAAGATATGCTACTGAGATGAGGAAACTGATCTTGCCATCGCACTCCTTTTGAATTCTAATTAAAATGAGTATAAACTTGATATACTTCCACCTCTATCAAGACTCAGCCTCTAAGGGAATCTCCAAGTTTCCTCAACATTCTGCAAAAAGGAATATTCTCAGAAAGATTATGTCTTGAAAAATGTGCCATCAGAGTTTCGCGCTCCCTCCTCTATCCTAGGTAAATGAATGATCATGGTTTATGTTATTGGTTTTAGGCGGATTTCCCAAGGCCAACCCTGCTTGCAATTTTGGCTAGCAGATTTAATTAAAAACAAATGTGGTTGGGGTGGGTTGGGTTCCAACCCCCACCCCCTCCCACTTTTTTTAACTTGGTGTTTTATTTAAAATGGAGGTGATATCTTATTAGACCTCCGGTTGGCAAACCAACCCCTCGTCTGGTGTGAGTTCAAACCCCATCGGTCCACATATATATATGGGTGTCCGTTATGATAAGTCAGACAGGGTCCCAGGTCACTCGTGGCCCTGTCCCGCACTTACTATTATATGATGTCGGGGGTTGGCAGGGGTGGCAGCCTGCCACCGCATAATATTTTTTTTTGTTTTGTTTTTATTTAAATTTAAATAGATTTTTCAAAATTGCTAACGAAAAGTCACCGACAATTTTAAGTAGCTGACAGTTTCGCCACTTACGACCGCCAGAATCTGTTGCCGCAAGGTGCCAAATTATTGCCTCATTAATTTCCTTCAAATTTAGTGGCTCCGCTAGAATTAGCCGAGCTCCAAATTTAATTGCCACTTTGTTAACTTTAGCCAAGGTGCTTAGTTGACCAAAACTTTGAATGGCCATAACTTTCACATATGATGTCAAATTGAGGTGTCGTTTGCGCCATTGGAAAACTTGCAATGAGATATTCAATTTGAACCTAGTTTCATGGAAATGCAAGAACTTTGATTTTTGAGATTTTCCCAGGCCCTTTTTGATTTATGAACTTCTCTGGAACCACCTGGATCAAGAAATATGTATTAATACCTAAATAAAAATACGAGACAAATCTGGTAAAATTATAGAAATTCAAGGCTAGTCAAACTATCCAAAATAGTCATAAGTCAACATTGGTGAAACTACCCAAAATCTGGGATCAAACCATGTTGGAAATATGTTGTCATTGATGGCAAAGGAAAAGCATGCCAACTACAAAGAAATAATGATCGTGTTGTCATTGTTGACAAAGTAAAATATTGATGGCATAATAATAACATTGATTATGTTGTCATTGATGGTAAATGAAAAGCTTGACAACTACAAAGCACCGATGACGGTGTTGTCATTGTTGGCAAAGGAAAATATTGATGGAAAAAGAACAACATTGATAATGTTGTCATTGATGGCAAAGAACAAGGTGATCAAGTATGGAAAAGGCAAAGGTGGTAAAGGTATAGAGACTTTGAAGCCATTTTTTAGGGAAGAATATTAGCTCAAGCAAGCTTGGGACCCACGTAAATTGATAAAGCTCTAAAAGATATTTCCAACAGTATATTGAAGTCTAAAAAAGGCTTCCCATATCAAAAGTTATTAAAGATCAAATTTCAGCAGGAGAAGAGTCAAAGAAGGGAAAGGTTCTAGTCAAGGTTCCAAGGTCGAGATCAAGAGCAGTCGTGCAACAAAGGAAATTCTTCAACCCCTGAACAATGATGACATAAGTTGTAGGTTAAACTACACGCATATTCAGAGAGGGATTGGGCCCCATGCGTCCTCACCAACATATTGGTAGTAGTGTGTGAGGTCAAGCACGTTCGAGAGTTAACAAGCAAGGAGGGTTGTGTAATAGGTTGTTTTCCCAAACTGTCAATCGTCAGATCAATGACTGTGATGGATTATGCAATCGCCCCCTCAAAACCACAAATAGCCTAAGGGGGCTACTCAAGACCACAAATGGTTTTTGTGAGTCGCTAAAAAGGTGTTCAGGTGGATGTGGCCTCATAACAGCAGTGGAAAGGCTTTTTATTAACTCAAGGCGGAGCCCACTTGACAAATTGGCCCAGCAATAGTATCCCAACAAATTTCAAAGAATGAAAAAAGTATAAGAGTTGGGATACATGGCGAGGTAGCACAGGGTTAAATAAATGGTCGGGACCCTTTCTCTCTCCTCTCTAACAGCAGATAAGTGGCACCATTTGATTGGCTCACAAAGATGACGATGTTGCATAGGTGGATGATGATGTTAGTAGCGATGTGACACAATGAAAGGTGGACATGTGGTAGGCGTTTTTGGCCTTTTTGGGTACCCGAGTGCGCCATTTTTGGGTAGCACTTGGACCACTCTAGATGTAACGCATGGAATATGTGACATCATCATGATGTCATCGTATTGGTAAGACCCCAAAATTTTTATTTAGGCACAAAGGAAGACCAGCGGGTTGACTCGGCATCAAGCTGTTAGTGTCGATGTCAGTGACAAGCAGCCTAGGCATGTAATGATTAGGCGCAGAGGTGCCGAGAAAGCCCGCCGAGATAGCTCATCCCATAAGGAAGCTCCTAGCGGTTTATAAAGGGGCACAATTTTATATCTTTGGGATAATCAACACTGGGACACATTGGCTTAAATGACTAGTAGCAGTAACCAATGAAAAATGTGTCAGGAGGACCCCACTAACAGCTCATCCTACTCAATAGAGCCTTGAAGATTTAGAAGGGCACATAAAGAAAGCATCGGGATAAAGGTGTCAGGAACCAAGTACCAACACATGGTCCCATGCAATGAGAAGACCAAAGGCATGGAGGAGTTGTAGACGAAATAATCCCTTGAGGCTTAAAAGGAGAAAAAACATGGAGGTAAGCGGTTAAGTACCTAAAGACCAAGGCGAAGTTCACAACACGAGGTTTTACGGCAAAAAGGAAAATGGAACCAATGCATAGGGGCTAAGGGATAAATACGGAGGCATGGACGATTATTAAAAGAAAATTTGGTATTTTTTCTATATTAAGTGGTCAACTAAAGTTGGAACTATAGCCAAAACTCCTACTAAACCATGTAATGTGCCAGAAGAGAAAAAATGACATAAAAACTCAGGGACCAAGCTCAAAACAACAAATTGACGGATGATAACTTGAATATCATTTTAGAATACATATTTTGAATAGGACAAAGGAAAAAATAATAAATCCATCAAAGATCAAAGTGAAATAGAAGAAAAAGCTAAAATTACAATTAAATTCTGATAAAATTCCAGAACAAAAAATTTGAGCAATTACATTCAGATATTCTTATCAGAATAGCAGAGAATTATTTGGACACCTGTAGATGACATACAAAAGAGTTATTTGAATCATAAGAAAAACAAATATATGGTATATGCATGGAGGAAGACCTGACGTCATCTAAATATCTAATTCCAAAATATTAGTCAAGAATTCTTTGAAACTAGAATTCAAGCAGCAGAGTTGAAGTTGATGAGAAGGTGATGAGAAGTTGTTGGTGCAGCGAGATGCATAGTGGTGGTATGCATCAAGGGTGAATTGGTTATCAGATTTGGTATCTGAAAGGTGTTTTAGAGATGCAAAGAGTGCATTGGTGATGTTCTTGGTATGGTTTTTGTGTTCAATAATGTGAAATTGTTGAACGAGAGTTTATTGGTGATTTTATCAGTAATTAGAGATCGCTAAAGGTGTTTGTAAGGTGGTTTTGGTGAGAAATTTCAGTGAGAAAAATTGTTTATTTATGAGGTAAGTGGTCTATTGGTTCTAGTTTGAAAATGGATGAAAGATTAATCAAGAGGAAGACGAAGTGGTAGCTTGCAGATCAGGGGTTGTAGATCCTTATAGTAGGTGTTGGTAAATGTTTAGGGGCAAGAGTCCCTTTCAGTGGTAGTTGATAAATGAATAGGGGGAATAGTCCCTTTCAACAGAGGATGATAAATGAATAGGGGCAAGAATCCCTTTCAACAGTGGTTGATAAAACAGCAGGGGTAGTATTCCCTTTCAGAGAAGATTGATACACAAGTAGGGATAGAAGTTCCTTTTAGTAGCAATTGATAAACCTAAAAGTAGTAGCTTGTGGGGCAATGATGTAATCAAGTTGAAGCTTGTAATAAAAAGAAGATTGTCATCTTATGTATAAGTTTCTCATGTGCTAGATGATGATTATGTTATATGATTGAGTTGTGTTGTTGATCCATGAATAATTGCTAAAGTGATTGAAAAGTGTATTTATGAAGAATTGTATAATTTGGTCACACTACTGATTCACCCCCCGCCCCTAGTAGTGTCTTAGTTCCCATTGTTTCTAACAATTGGTATCAAAGCAAGGTTCCTTTGGGATCAGTTTAACGACTAGAAGAAAGTTCAAGGATTATAGATAACCAAGTTTGGATTGCCTTAGATGGAGTTCCATTTTGTAATGGCTCAAGTTATACAACTTGGAAGGTAAATATGAGAATCTTCTTGCAAGATCTTTATTTGGAGGTATGGCTATATGTGGATAATGGAGTAATAGATGATAAGTGTGATAAAAAAGCTAGGAAGGAAACCATGGGATGATCCAAGTGGCTCCAAAGACACACACACAAGACAAAGAGGGCTTATGGAAGCTCAAAAATTCAAAGTGTTTGGATTATTCTTGAACTAGGTTAATGTTAAAGATCTCGTCATTGTGATTGCCGTGGTAGGAACGGTTCGTTAATCCGAATCCGGATGAAGGAGATAGAGGCAGTTAAAGTTCGGTTGACTTTTGCTGACTGGGCAAGGTTAATGGAGACACAATATGGACTTTTTCTGGTGGACGGAATCTGGCCAACTCCAGCTAGATTCCAGGCGAAATTTTTGCCTCGTTAAAAAGACTCCTTCAGTCAAAAATCTGTATTTTCAAAATTGCTTTATTTATTATTAAACATTTAAAAATATATATAAAAAAAGGGAGGTGGTGCGCCACCATCCCTCACCTCTCCTCCAACCTCACGTAATAACCATATTAAATTTTTGGGGTGGGCACGGGCCACCTCTGGTGGACTCGGCCCACACCTCTGAAACCAACAACAAACCATGCCCTCCATTAATACACCAACAACGCTTCCATTTGGTGTTAAAATAAATGCGCCAACCATTTAATATGAGGTGAGGCAGGAGTTAAGGGGCGAGCCACCCAATGTGGACCCGACCTCCAACAGAAAGAAAAATACGCAGGTTACTAAAATTGTTTGAAGGTTAATATGGAGGGGTCGGGGTTTGACCACCAGACCTCCTCCTCAAAATTTGTTTACCTTACCAAACTGCCAACGACTTTCTTGTTTAATCTGCCACAGAAAAAGTTATATAAACCTGTCTTTCATCAGTGCGCCCAAAGCATGGAGGAACCAAGAGCAGGCACGAAATTCGAAGTGAATTTTTTAATTAATTTTTTAATGCAAGTAGAACCATGATTGAGCGAAATTTCCAAGAGGGTGAAATTTTCACAGTGTCCAAATTGGACAAACTTTATGTCGATCTTACACCTCTCAGTGACACGAACCCGATGGCGTAGTCAGTTTCCTGATCTGAGCAATAGATTTGCAAGGGAACCGGAGGAGCGAATTTTTGAGGAATCTAGGGGGAATCTAAAAGATTCCTTGAGCCCCAGATTTTCACTTTCTCATAATTCATAAATTTGACTGTCGATTTTGCACTATTCAATGCCACAAATCTGATGGTGTGTTCAGATTTTCTATTTTCTCATTTTATTTTTCAGCCACTTTTCTAAGTGGAATGCAGGTGTCAGCATTCATGTGCGAGCAGTCATTTCCATGTGATTCGATGCTGTGAGATCGATGGTCCGAATAGCTTTAGCAGCTTGACATCCTTTTCTTCAGATGGCCCCTGGTTGTGAGGTATATGCAGTGTGTTCAGATACTTCTTTTGCTATGCATTGTGCTGCACAAATCCATGTTTGAGGTTTGATGTGGGATCTTGTTTCTTACTTATTTTCACGATTCCTGCTTGATGTGATGCGGAATCATCTGTGTGATGTACCCGTTGTCATGATTCGTCATGTTGTGTTTTGATATCCCTTTGTTGTATGTTGATGGGATACTCATGTTGTCACCATGTATGTTTGCATTGAGAACCATTTTATGCCATGTTGGTGGGATGCCCATGATCATCATGCATCAGTTTATGTCATACTAATAGGAGTCCTTTTTGACTGAGCTTTCCTGGAGCAGAACATCTCTTGAAGACACTCCTGTGTGAGGGCATTTTCCTTATATGATAGCGACATCACTTCTTATGTGCATCAACACTATTTGACAACACTTAATGCAATGACCTTGTTATAGACATATTTAGGCACTGCAACCCCAATCACATATGTCAATAAACCAAGGGCTCTTAAACCCCTAAAAGTGTTGTTTCATACCCTAAAGGATCATAGTCAACTGATTACATCATTTCCCAGAAGTTCCAC
>APFE031581419.1:21447-72230 GCA_000404065.3 Pinus taeda
TATTTAGTCTAACTAACAAATACACTAGTGATGAGTGGTGTGAATTAGTTATTAATTAATTCACTAATTATTAACTCATGATTCAACTGAGGAATACATCAGTTAACTCAGTGCATGGACAGTTCAGTGGAGACAAGTGTTAGAGATGAGTGAAAGGGCAAGACAACTGTCAGTTGTGACTATAGTTGTGCATGCGATTTGCACAATCAATGGATTGAGTATTGCCAATGAGGATTGTGTGGTATAGGCAAAGGGAATACGAATTTGGAGTCGATTCTTCATTCTTTTCTCATGCAGGATTGCGCAGTGGAGGCAAGCAAACAGCGGAGGAGATTTGAGCCAGTGACTTGATTCAGATCTGAGCTAGTTTGCGTGTAACAGGTGGAGATAGTACTGAGTACTTGTGAGGAGTATTGTACTATGTATTGTTACATGTTCTCAATCATTATAATATACAGATAGTTGAGGGGTTTTCAGCCGTATGCTTTCCTCGTGATATACTGTGTTGATATGTGTGATTGATGTTTCAATGTGCGCATGAGATTGTTTCTTAATTCCGCAAAATTGATGATCAATGGTAGAGGAGGTTATGTATTATGCATGCATTCCGCAAATAGTGTATAATCAGGATAATCTTTGTGAATAAGTGTCATATTATTCAAAATTTCTACACCTTTTATGCCATGTTGGCGGGATTCTCATGATCATCATGCGTGAGTTTATGTCATACTGATAGGAGTCCTTTTTGACTGAGCGTTCCTACAACGGAACATCTCTTGGAGCCACTCCCGCGTGAGGTAATTTTCCTTGCATGATAGTGACATCACCTCTTATGTACATCATCACTATTGACAACACTTAATGCAGCGGCCTACACCATCTTGACACCGGGGCCCAGAGACGTAGTCCCTCCTGGACGAACTACGTTATCAATGGCTTATGTTTTTATGTTTTTGATGATTGACATGTTCCTCTTATTTACAACATGCACATGTATTCATTTATGTTATTAAAAAAAATGCAATTTAACACATCACAAAAGTAAAAGGTCTTGGAAGGGTCCTTTGTCACACCCGGATCTGGATCATGGGAGGATTGTCTGAGTCAGATATTGAGAAAGTAAATTGTTTTAAGACTACCACGGAGATATGGGATAAATTGAATTCCATCTATGATACAGACATGCAAGTTGCATGCGATGTCTAGAGAATTTCCCTAGAGGATGGAGTAGTCAAATATTCAAAGAGTATTGACTTGGATCATGAATCAAAGGATGATTCTTCTGTATCAATATGCCAAGTTGTTGATCATCACTCAGAGGATTCAGAGGAGATGTAATCTACAAGTAAGTTGTTATTATGTTGTTATTATATAACAATAGGCCATTTATCTTCAAATTGCTTAACTGCAAGTACTGGCGAAAGGTAGAATTGCTCATCTAGTTGTAGTGAAGAAGGAGCTACTTTAATAGCAATAACAGATTTAGACATTGGTAAAAAATACAATGGGTCCACCTTTGGTGAAGAGGAAGAAAGGACAACTCATGTGTTAGTATAAGAATCCCTATAATCATCATGGGAACAAAATCTTGAACAAGATGTGAGTGAAATTGACACTTGTTATGAATCTAGTTGCTCCTCTATTGATTTGGAAGATCTTGAAGAAAATACCTATTTGAAGAGGTAGCTCATATCATCTCTTGAGGAGATCAAACAATTCAAATACATTAATATGGATATAAAATAAGAGAATAAGGAATTAAAAGAGTAGTTAATGAATCTTCAAAAGCATGCATAAAATTATGAAGTGGCTGGGGAGATTCAAACCAACCATTGTTCCTATTAAGCTGAGACAATATTGGAAAAATGACAGTGACTCAACAACAACAATGAAGGGACCTACCGTCTTTGCCAGAGAAATATCCAACAACACTAAAGTGGCAGAGAAAAGAAGGTAGCATCGAGGAGATAGAAAGATTTACAAGAATCAATATAAAGTTATGCATTCCCTCATATGTTTTTATTGTAATAACATGGGGCATTTTTCCTCCAAGTGTCTAGAGAGGAAAAATAAGGTACGACAACAGAGGTGGAATGCTCCATTTCAACAACAGCCACATATTGCATAGAAAATAAGTTCGAATCAACATGCACAAAGAGAATTTCCCCTCAAAGGAAATATTTTCGGTGGCCCAATAACATCATGAGAGTGAGCGTCAATCCAAGTAATTGGACAGACAGAAGCTTTGATAAGAAGAATAATTCCCTTGCCTCTTTCTTGAATCAATTTGAATGCCACGAGTGTAAGAATTATGGGAACAAAGTAGTTGCAAGAAAATTTGGAAAGAATTCACCCCCTTTCCAGAACGTTTCAATTAGAGCTATGGATCATGTTGAGAGCAATAAGGACAACTACAAAAGACATATTTCAACACACTTAAGAGAGGCAGATGGAATGGTGCATGGAGGAAACAAATACCAGTGTTTGGTTTTGAAGGTAATCAACAAACATTTAGCATATCAGAGTCAAAAATTTCTATGGTTGATCTCTCTTATATAACTTGCAATAGGTAGAGATTCCAATCAGACAAAAGGAGAAATAGCTCTGTTAGTTCTTCATTGCGGTACAGGAATAAAGCAGGCACAGATAGTAAGAAAGAAGAGAAAGAGGTAAATTACCGATTGGCTTTAATTAGTGCTAACAAGAGGAATCATCAATGGTTTGGTAGAAAGTCACTCAGTTGGGAAAAAGTGCTAGATCAACACAGGAAATCAACTCATGGTGTTGACCAAACTCAGCATATCCAGGTGTGGGAGAAAATGAGAGATAATCTACTCAGGGGGAGTAGGTCCCTTGTTCCTCTTCATTAAAAAGAAGAGGTTTCTTCAAAGGAATCCAGAAAGGTCGGATGTAAGGAGAAGAAAGGAATATGACAAGGAATGCATCTGAAGGATAAGGGAAGTATTGATTGTTGTTGTCAAATCAGATTGGTAGTATAGATGGTGATGATTCTTTTTCTACTAAAGTTTCTTTTGCAAGTATTTTTACATATTCCTATCACAAAGAGGGAGCATAGCCACTGGGGGAGTATACTCAAGTCAAGATTTAAGTATCAGATTATTCATTGACAATCGATATCATTAATTGATATTAGTTGTTTGCTTCAAGTCAGAGGCTAATGGTGTTTGTTGCATGTTATGTTTGAGTGATCATAATTTTTGAGTTGCAGATATGACGAATGGATTGACTGTTGTGATGATTTCAGATTATTCCAATTTGTAATTGATATCAAGAATCATATTTGTGGTGAAAGGAACATGATCAGAGGATGAGAACACTCAGTTATCAAGTGCTCAACAATTGCTATCAGTAGCATCAATTCAGCAATTGGCATCATTGATCACAAAGGTATTCGCAACTTGGTATCAAAGGTACTATCAATTGGTATTCACAACCACTATATTCTTGTTAGAGTATTGTGTTCATGTTGTCAATATGAGTCCAAGTGTTGGTAAATGAGTCTTCACTTATATAATTGATTCATGATGAGCCAGATATTATGGTGAGTTTGTTGTCATTAGATGTTTGTCAAGTTGAGTATGAATTGTTGGTTTAAGCATGCATTGGTGAGAGCCCCTCTATGTTTTTCAAATAAGCACTTCTAAGTGTTGCACTTTTTTGTTCATCAATTGAAAAATTGATGGTTTCATGCATAGGAAAAGTTGTTATTATTGTTAGAGGTCAGGTGTATGTGTCTAGGTAGGCATTGTTATGAATCTAATCCTAGTTGAGACTTAGACCAGTAAGAATTATCTTTCTCATGGCTTAGTTGCACAAGCATGTGTTGTTCTAACATGAGATCCCTCTTAACTACTTGAGATAGAGATTGGGAGTAATTACTACTTTCCCTACAACTCAATCTTCTTCACAGGACATAAAGGAAGTTGCTTGGATTAGATGAAAAGTACCTGAGGTCGTCATCATAAAAATAAGCAGTTAGCAGGTCCACAAGATCTAAAAGACAGAGGGAGATTGTTGACAAGGGGGTCATGTTAGTATCTTTTCCATTAATGTCAAAGGAGGAGAATTTTTTTATCAAACAAGAGATGGAAAATAACCTCATTCAAAGGGGGAGAGGGACCTCAAGCAAAACATAGGAAGGAGCATCAGAGACAAAAAAGAGAAGTACACCACTTATATTTGATTGACAAATATTGATGTTGTTTTCTTTGATCATTGTGTTGTCATCAATGCCAAGATTGTTGGAAATATGTTGTTATCTTGGAAATATGTTGTTATCTTGGAAATATGTTGTCATTGATGGCAAAGGAAAATCATGGGAATTGAAAATCACTGATGATGGTGTTGTCATTGTTGACAAAGGCAAAGATTGATGGCAAAAGAACAACATTGATTATGTTGTCATTGATGGCAAAGGCAAAGCATGGCCACTGTAAAGCATTGATTATGGTGTTGCCATTGTTAGAAAAGTAAAAGATTGATGGAAAAAGAACATTATTGATTATGTTGTCATTGATGGCAAAGAATAAGGTGGTCAAGAATGGAAAAGGAAGGTGGTAAAGGTGAAGATAATTTGAAGCCATTTTTAGGGAAGAACATCAGCTTAAGTGTTCTTGGGAACCAATTAGATGGATAGATATTTGAAAGATAGTTCCAATGGTATATTGAAGTCTGAAAAAGGCATCACAGATCAAAATTTATTGAAGATCAAAGTATAGTAGGAGAAGAATCAAAGAAGGGAAAGGTTTCAATCAATGTTATGAGGTTGGGATCAAGAGTAGTGGTGCAACAAAGGAAAATCTCTGACCCCCAATTGATGATGATGTAAGTTGTAGGTTAAATGTCATGCAGGTTCAGTGAAGGATTGGGCCCCACATGTCCTCGCCAACACCTCGACAATAGTGTGTGGGGTCGAGTGTGTTTGAGAGTTAATAGGCAAGAGGGTCGTGCAATGGGTAGTTTGCCCAAACCATTGATCGCCATATCAATAGTAGTGGTGGATTGTTCTACCCCCCCCCCCCTAAAACCCCAAATAACCTATGGGGGGCATGCAAAACCACAAATGGTTTTTGTGAGCAGTTAAAAAGGTGGTCAAGCAGATGTGTCTTAATAGCAGCAACGGAAAGGATTTTTATTGGCTCACAGTAGAGCCCACCTAACAGCTCAGTCCAACAATTGTAGTATGGTGATAGTACCCCAAAAAATTTCAATGAGTGCAAAAAGGATAAGAGTCAAGCTACATGGTGAGAAAACATGGGGTTAAATAAATGGTCAGGACCCAAAATTTTTATAACGGAAAGAAGTCCCAAAACTAGGCCTTGGGACCCTTTCTCTATCCTCTCTAATAACATACAAATGGTAGCATTTGATTAGCTCGTAGAGATGACGAAGGTGCACAAGTGGATGATGACATCAGCAGTGACATGGCCCAAGGAGAGGTGGACACGTGCTAGGTGATTTTTTTTCCTTTTTGGGTACTTGAGTGAGTCATTTCTAAGTGATAGTGCACTTCGAAGGTGACACATGGCATATGTGATATCAGAATGACATCATCCCAATGGCAGGACCCCGAAATTTTTATTAAGGCGAAAAGGAAGACCAGTGGGCTCACTAAGCATCGGGCTAACAGGGTCAATGTCAATGACAAGTGAGCTCGGGCATGCAGTGATTGGGCACATAGGCATTAGGAGGACCCCAATGATAGCTCATCCCGCTCAATGGAGCCCATAAGATTTATAAGGGAACATAAAGAAAGCGCCAAGATAAAGGTGCAAGGTACCAAGTACCAACACTTAGTCCCGTGAAATGAGAAGACCAAGGGTGCGGAGAAGTTGTAGAGGAAATAATCCCTTGAGGCTTAATAGGAGAAAAAGCACGAAGGTAAGCAGTTAAGCACCTAAAGACCAATGTGAAGGTTGCGACACAAGGCTTTATGGCAAAATGGAACAGAGCACCAGTGCATAGGGGCCAAAGGATAAATATGGTGGCATTGATAGTTATTAGCAGCAAATTTAGCAAATTTTCTATATTAAGTAGCAAACTAAATTTGGAATTGAGACCAAAACTCTTGCTAAACCTTTTGATGTGCCAGAATAGAAAAATTGATAGAAAAAATCAGGGATCAAGCTCATAATAGAAAATTAGTGGATGATAACTTGAAGATTAGTTCAGAAGACATATTTTGAATAGGACAAAAGAAAAAATAAGAAACCCATGCAAATATCAAAGTGAAATAGAAGAACAATTTAAAATTGCAGTCAAATTCTCATAAAATTCCAAAACAATGGATTTGAGCAATTACACTCAAATATTCTTATTATAATAGAAGAGAAGTATTTGAATACCTGTAGATGATATACAGAAGAGTTAGCAGAAGTAGAAGAAATAAACATATAAGGTTTATGCATGGAGGAATACTTGGATTTAACTAAAGCTCCAATTCCAAGATATTAGTCAAGAATTATTTAAAACCATAATTCAAGTAGCAAAGATGAATTTGATGAGAAGGTGATGAGAGGTTGTTGGTAAAACATAATGCATAGTGATGGTGTGCATCAAAGGTGAATTAGTGATCAGATTTAGTCTCTAAAAATTGTTTTAGAGATGCAAAGAGAGCATTGGTGAGTGATGAAAAGATTGATGCTATTAGTATGGTTTGGTGTGTTCAGTAATGATAAATAATTGGGGATTTTAATGGCAGTTTTATCATTAATTAGAGATTGTTGAAGGTGTTTGTAAGGTGGTTTATGAATTTTTATTTATTTATTGTTGAAGGTGTTTGTATGGTGGTTCTAGTTTGAAATTGGATGAAAGATAAATCAAGAGGGCCAACAAGTGTAGCTTGCAGATCATGGGTTATATCTCCTTCCAATAGGTGTTGGTAAATGTTTAGGGACAAGAGTCCTGTTGACGGTCCTGGAAATCCATCAACCAAGGGGATCTCCCTGATATGAAGTCCCAAGCAGACCTCACACCATTTGGTGTAGGAGTCCCATCTAGTATAAAGGTTTGTTTTCCAAATCCTTAAAGATTTACCTTGGCTCTCGCTGTTAGCACAAGAGAGTGATGCAATGGTATCTTCGGAAAGCAACATGAGTGTGCCTGGTGAGTGTGCGACGCAACTGTGTCTAGGTTATCTTACTGCAAAACCGGGGAGAAAAGTGAGCCTCTAAGTGAGAGGCAACAATACCATCCAGGAAGAGACACACATGAACCAGAAGGACCTGTCTAACATCCAATGGAATAGTCTACGACGAATGTGATGGTTGTTATAAGCAATAAGTAAAGAAAGATTTGTCTTGTATCCTGTGAAATAGTCCACAAGGATGGGACAACAATAACAACCATTACAACGTATTCTCAATAAGATAAGCACTAAAATAACCAAAATAGTTCAACTATATTAGTACATGTGAAGGCAAACATGAAATACAAACGTCCAAAATATAGTCTTACAAACATTCATAAGTCATGCATGAAGAACATGTTGGCCATAAAAGGCTTTCGTTATTAAGAAAAAGTTCCAAGACACAGGTTTATATTATACATCACTAGCCCTAATAGTGGGACATTGGAGCCACACCTTGCTCCTCAAATAACTAGTTGATCTCTCTAATGCCTTATGGGAGGAGCCAAAGTTAAAATTCTCTTTCTCATACAATGAGGGGGTATATATAACCAAGGGGTGATGCTTCCCCTTTGTGACTCTTTGACTATCCTCATGGTTGTTCAACTTCCTATCACTTTTCAATTTACATGAATCCCCATATTCATGTGTGTCCTTTGGACTTCCACTTTACAATACATTTGAATATAATATACATGGTCCACAATGATGATGTGGCATGTGACAGCTCATGACAAGACATCGCATGGCACTATTGATGTAAAGTTGCTTGGATGTTGTGGCAGTGTTAGGCTACTACTACTACTATGAGTGATGTCTTCATGATAATACTCTTGTCTTCCACCTCCTCATGGCTTGGTGACAGGAACCTTCAATGAACTCAAGTCTTGGGTTGTGGTCACGATTTGGTGTTCCTTTTCTTGCTCTTGGTAAGTCCACTTGTCCGTTCAGATACAAGTGAGTCTCTAGGCATGCTTCCCTCCTTCTTCATCATCTCGCCATGACTTGATAGTGTACCTGTTCCTGTACTTCACTCATGATGGGATGACATCAATCCGAAAACTCCATAGTCTAAGATGATGCATTACTATCCATGAACTCAACCTAGGACAAGTGACAAGCTGGGAGAGAGGGCCAAGTAACTGTGCATTGCACAATTCCAGGTATCAGGAAAATAGTGGTTGATGCAGGATGAGGCCCTGTGAGACAGATCTACACAGTTTTCAGAGGCAAGGGGGACTGACTAGTAGAGAGCCCTGGAGGACAAATCTGCATAGTTCTTGAGGGCAGTGAGTTTTGACTGAGGGAAGGTCACTGGAGGACACATCTACGTAGCTCTAGATGCGAAGGAAGGTAGGTATCTCTATGTATTGTGGGGTTCCAGGAGGCAAGGGAAAAGCTTGAGTACTGAAAGTGCGAAGTGCGCAGTTCAAGGTAGACTCTGAGGCACAACTGCACAATTCGAGGGGTGAAGGAAGGTTGTTGGGCTCTGGAATTGTGCAATACAACTCCCCTGGAAGACAGTGACTATGCACTACATAGTTCTAGGAAGAAAGGTCACATCACTAAGGGTTGAGACTGTGCAGTGCACAGCTTAGTCGGGGCCCCGTGAAGCTGAGTTGCCTAGCTAAGTGCGGGAAGAAGATAGACTCATGATGAACTTGAATTGTGATCTCACACTTAGCATCCTTCGACAACACGAAAACATAGACCACTAGGACAACAAACAAAGCATCACCCTCTGTGTGACTATCTCAGGTCAAGAAGCGATAAGTGTGACACTTTGAGATAGACTTTAAGGCGATCGTGGTAACACTTGTGCGACAATGCTCAAGACTTTGTGTATGAGTACAACAGGTGTTTACATGGTTAGGAAAACTCATATACACAGAGGTCGACCCTCGAAACCACTAGAGAAAGCTCGCAAACATGTCATAATAGTCAAACATGCCAAAAGACTATAGTTGATCTAGCAAGTGAAAGGGGGAAAACACTTAGAGGAAACACATGGAATGACTTTCAGTTTTTGGGACCATACATGTCATAGAACACATAATGATATGAAAATGGTAAGATTTCATTCATACTTGCTAAGATGTTTATTTCAACTTTATCATATGTGCTTCGTTTTCCATACCTACCCTCCAAAGTGTTGTGAATCAGATGGAGTCTTCATGCCATCCTGATCTTCTATCATACCCTGGGTTCCTTGGTCTTCTTATATGATAATTATCTTTTCTCCTCATCTCCTTGAGTATCATCTAACATGTCCTTCTTCTTCATCTTCTTCTTAATCATCTTTCCATAGCTTGCATGATAGTCCGTTGACTGAGTCAGAATTGGTCTTAGGTCAAGGGGGAAAGGCTTAGTGACGAGGCTAGACTGAGGGATAAGACTGCACAATGCCACTAAGCAAAAAAATTGTTCAGTACCCAGTGAGGGAAAAAATTCTGCAGTTCAAGCAAGTAGTGGATGTTGTGGGATGAGGCCCTGGAGGACAAATCTTCGTAGTTTTCAAAGGCAAGGGGGACTAGGCAACAAAGAGGCCTCGAGGAAAAATCTGCATAGTTCTTCAGGGCAGTGAGCTCCTCCTGAGGGAAGGTCACTAGAGGTATCCTCTACAGAGTTTTGGATGCCAAGGGATGTTGGTAATTTTGTGCATTGCACAGTTACAACACGCAAGGAAAAAGCTTGAGGGTTGCAGATGTGAAGTGTGCAGTTTAGGAAGGTTGGACGAGGATAGGTTGCTAGGATCCTCTAAATTTTGGTTAAGTGTGGGATGAGTGGAACCGATGTGAACAGTGATAGAACTTAACTGTGACCACACACTTTGACACTTAGTGATACAACATAGATCATCTAGAACACATGAAAACATACTTTTCTTAATGCAACAACCTTTGTGGCAGCTTACGACAAGTGCGGCTCCAACGATAGACTTTGTGAGGATAATGAAAACACTTGTGTAATAGTGCGTGAAACTTTGAAAATGAGTGTGAAACATGTCTATATGATGGTAACGACTCATATTCACAAAGATTTTCCCTCGAAGCAAACCAAAACTTCCCTTTGTATGACAAGTGATAACTCCCATGCCCAAAGATGACACTTGCTATATAAAGATAAAAGTGTGAATGGATCATGAGATTGAAGAAGGGAGCTTAAAACCATAAGCTTATTAATAAGTGACTAAGGAACGACCAATCACAGGATCCACAATAGGCTCCAAAATTTGAGTGTAGGCCAAAATTTAGGAGGGTGTTGCAGTCGCTACAACAAGTCCCTTTCAATAGTAGCTAATAAATGAGCAAGGGAAATAGTCCCTTTCAATAGAGGTTGATAAACATAAGGGCAAGAGTCCCTTTCAACAGAGGTTTATAAATGAGCAGGGGTAGCAGTCCCTTTCAGTGAAGATTGATAAACGAGCAGGGATGCAAGTTCCTTTCAGTAGCAGTTAATAAACCTACAAGTAGTAGCTTGTGGGGAAATTATGTAATCAAGTTGAAGCTTGTAATAAAAAGAAGATTGGTGTCTTACGTATATATTTCTCATGTGCTTGATGTTTATAATGTTATATGATTGAGTTTTGTTGTTGAAAAGTATATTTGTGAAGAATTGTATAATTTGGTCACACTATTGATTCACTCCCCCTCTTAGTAGTGTCATGGTTTCCATTGTTTCTAACAAACCATGCTTATAAAAATTGGACCTACAGCCATCTCTGCAATCAAAATCAACCCTACAACTTGCAGTAAAATTTAACCTCCTGCAGCTTGGTCATCTACATTCAAACTTGGGCCAAAATAGACTTCTTGTAGCTTAATGAAACGTGATCAAATTTCCCTCCTGCATGTAACAACCCAGTCATGAATGGCTGGATTTGGCCATGTAATCTCATCATGTAATTGAATTCCAAAAAATTAAATGGTCTAAGTAAGGGACACAAATTCCAAGAGGTCTAGGGAGGTCAATTTGCTTGGGAAAATCAACTTAAATGTTGAAGGAAAGAAAAATATTGTGCATGACATCCATTAAAGGTTGGTTGTTGAGATTTAAATGCACAAGGATGGTCTATGGAATGGGACTACTATTGGAAATTAATTGGGCTGCAACACCAGGGACAAGCCCATGTTGGCTTGGAAACCACAAAAAGGCAAACAAAGAGCAAATAGGACAAGAAAATTAATGAAAGATAGAGAGTGGAGGAAGTCAATCTCATACGAAAGTGGGAGACTCATTCACATTCATAAGGAGAGAGAGAAACAAGCAGAAAAAGGGAGAGAAATAGATCTCAAGAGGGAGAGGGAAAAGAGGGCCTGAATTCTGCAAGAAAGGGGTCATGTTGCAAGAGGCATTCGCTAAGGTTAAGTGGGTAGAAACCTAAAAGAGCTTGAACTCTCCATAGTAGATAAAAATAAAATCGAGCTGTAGGAGGCAATGCATAAGAGGGGGGAGGCAAAAAGCCTTTGGTTTTCTCTAATTATTTTTTGCCCTTCATTGGATAATTCGATAGTGGAGGAAGTTGGCCTTTGGAGCTCCTTGTGCATTGGTGGATTTTTGAGCAGTTGGTGGGTGGAGGAAGAAGAACCTCTAGAGTCTGTGTTTCAGCTGGTAGATTGGTGTTTATTCCCATGAGCAAGACCACCTCAGACCCATGGAATCTAGCTCATGGGTGGTAGCTGAAAGTAGCTTGACTATAGGTTATCTATGGTTGGGTGGAGAAATGAAGTCTCGAACTCAGTTGCCCACCTTCATTATAAATCCAATATAAGTTCTCTTGTGTGCAAGCTTATATCGATTCCATGTTGAAATGTGAATGGTTGATATGTTGATGATTTTCATGACAAGTCCGCTCACTTATGTTTATATGTTGAATGGTTAGTTATGACCCATGTAAGGATGTGTGAACAAATATGTGTGTTTTGTGTTCTTGATGGCTGGTGAAAAATATTCATATTATGATGTTAGTTGATGTTATTCTTGTTTGAAACTTGGGTTGAGTTTCATTGCTTACATAGGCTAATTGATATATCTCTTGGCTCTACTGAAGAGTTGTTGTGATCCAACAATGAAGTTATGATTGATGAGGTGACACTATTTATTATGCTTACCCGGAGTTTCTTATAAATAATTTGTGTGCATTTTCATGATTGTAAGTAGCGCAGGGACACATTCATGTTACAGAGGCATCATTCATATTGTTGTAGTCTCTTATAAACACTAACACTGTGCAAGGGATTGTTTCATAAGCTTGACTGATCTGGTTTCTATTCCTGGATTTATCTTAACTTTGAATCCCTATTCAGTGCATGAAAAGCTCATATCTCTCATAGATAAACGTCGCCCGCATTTTGTCCTTAAGGTCCTAAATTATATAAGATGCAATGTATACACTTAATAAGCAGGATTAGGTTACATTCTTGAGTTGAAATAGTGTGCTCAATAAATATTTGAATGTGCTCTATTGTAATTGAATAAATAACATATACAGTGAAGCCTTCAATGCATTAAAAACATCTACAAATATTTGAATCGAGAATGTGACAAACACTAGCATACAAACCTCTTTTATCAATGAAGGCGTTGTGTTAATGTTAGGGGATTTTTTCCTCTTTTAAGAATGGCCAAGCCACAAGAGAAACCATGCTTGTTCTACCAAGAGCAATATCACTACAAGATAGGGAAAAGACTCACCCTTATAATGAATTCGACGACCCTACCCTTTAATATTGGGGAAACCATAGGCGTGGATGCTCGTCATTAGTGTGCCCATAATTTTCCCTTATCGCAATTCGATGAAAGTATTCAACATAGCCTGGAGCCTTTAGCCTAGAAGAAATAGCGAAGTATCATATATGCATTGGTGGGATGATGTCAACTAGGATGAGTTGCCTAACACACCAACCTGGTGGTCATGTTATTAGTAAGAAGTGGACCCTTTGGCATTTCACCCTGTTGCAATGAAATTGGAGGCATAAGGGAGGATGCAACGGAAAACATCAGGATAGAATGAGTGGAATGATGTGGTGTTGTCACCAAGTGTACCAATTGTGAGCAACCAACATGTGCGGAAGTGACCCCACCTAGGTTATTTGAAAGGAGCAGTAGACGGAGGCACTAAGATAAAGCGTTGGGATGATGTGGGAAAGATGACATGTGCTCAATAGTCATGTCATTGGCTAAAAGGGTGACCCACTTCCCATGCAGCCTGAAAGTTTGGCTCGGAAGAATAAAAGGGAGGCACACTAGGAAATATCGGGAACATAAAGGCAGGAAGACGTCACTTGGTGTCACCCCAGAAGTCTCAGCCTGGAAGAATGTTGGGGTGGAAGGATAGAATGCATTAAGCAATGACTTACGAGATGACATAAAGGTGGGTATGTGACACAACCCGCACTGTTGTAGTGGTATTGGTTAGGAAATAGCACACTTATCAAGACAACCTGATGGGTTCACCCAGAAACATTTGCAAGCAGTGGCATAATGTAATTGCAAGGCTAACGGAGTATCGAGCCAGCTAGGCCCACAAATTGGAAGTGGAAGAATGTTCCCATTGGTAGGGAGTGGAGCCACTTAGGCCAAATAGAAATAGTATCTCATGGAGGTGAGACCCACCAGTCCACGTAGGCCTAGAGGTCTCACCCCAAAAGTTTAAAGGGATGTGTCAATTCTAAGCGCCGAGAGGAGATTTGCGGGATAACGAAAGTCATACCACGTTGGAAGAGCACGTACTTGATTAGTGGAGAGGGGTTCCTATCGACCAGGTCAGCCCGATGCTATGGCCTTGGAAAAGTAAAGAGATGCAACAAAGGAGACACCAATATGAAGGAAGTGAGGTGACGTGGGATGGATTGTGGTGGTAGTTAAGAGTGGAAAGGCAGACCAATGAGGAGAGGAGGCCATACGACCCCACATCACATGTAAGCTCGGTGACATGGCCTCGACGGTTATCAAATAAGCACGCATAGGAATTTCCATCATGGAAGAACGGGATGATGTGCACCTAGACGTCATCCTAGAGGTATAAGGAGAGCTATGATGGAGGCCTCGGGATGATGTGGCTAATCCATGACCAATGGATTCAGTAGGATGCAATGAATAGCTCTGAGCAAGTGAGTAGAGAAGGCCTAAGTTAATTATTCCAAGAGCCTGACTTCCACGCAGACAATTGATGGGATGCCACGTGGTTGTTAGATGATGTGGTAGGGCTTACTCTTTGAGAGGCAATATTTCTCAATCTATAGGTCGGATTGAGGAAAAAAATTATATCACCAAATGTGTCTTAACTGGACAAATGAAATGGTGATGGTTATTCTGAGTTCAGATAAGTTTGGAAAAGGTCAAAATTTGTATACCCCATTTTCATAACCGTAATTTTAAGATTGGGTATGCATAGTGACTACCCCTATTCTATGTGTTGGGTAAGGGGAGTTGTTACACTGCAACTCGGTCAAACCCTAGAAAACTCAACCTCTTTTTGTCACATGTGTAACTAGTCCAGGAGAGACAATATGTGATGAATGAATTAAGGAAAATGAAGTGTCACATCATTTATATATATTAATGAAATGGGTGAAAATTTTCTCAAGGGACACACCCTTTTGTGGTGGGTTTGAATTTCCCTTTTGAGCCTACATGATGCTTAAAAATAAATAAAATTCTATTTAATTTATCTTAGCCTGACTTAGATTTTCTATGGGAATACCTCTTAATGCTACACAAAAATAAACACTCTCTCCTAGCGAGGGAGGGATTCTCCTTGGCTGCAACATATTTCCCCTTAGTTGAAATTTCTCCTCCACAAGAAAAGTTCATGAACTCGTTATGTTGATGCATATCTATATATAAGTTCATCCTATAATAGGAAATGTAACTCCTCACATGCACAACTATAGATTACTCCGTCCTGAAATAGGAAATGTGAGTATCTTGGGTCATTCACCCCTAGTTAAATCAGCATGTCCCATCCAAGTCCTTCTGGATTCTCAGAAGAAGATATTCCGTTGGACCATTCACCCTCGGAAAAATCAGCATGGCCCAGCAAAAGTTCTTTATGGCTTCTCAAGGGAATTACATCAATCTCCTCTGGTCAAATCAGCATGACCCACACAAAGTCCTTTATGGATTCTTAGGAGAAAATATGTCTAATATACAATTTCCCTGGGCCATTCACATTTGGTCATATGACCCATCCAAGTCCTTTTGGCTTCCCAGGTGAATGTATCAGTCTCCCATGGTCAAATCAACATGACTCAGTCAAGTCCTTCTAATTTTTCAGGAGATGGTCTTCCTGATCCTGCAAATACACCAACACTCCCTCTCAATGAGGGAGACATTCATCTTGTCACACTTGTATCTAAAGTATACAAACTTCACTCTAAATAGAGGCTTGGTGATAATGTATGGAATTTTCTCATATGTGGATATCTACTGGAGCTTCACTAGTCCCATGTCTCAAATTAAGTGACCTGATCAAATAGTCCTCCAAAAATCTTCCAAAGTTGGATTGCTTCTCAACTTGCAACACTAGTTGTGATATACTTCACATTTGATGTACTGAGTGTGACATAAGTTTATTTCCTACTAAACCAAGATATCATAGTTGATCCCAAGTTCAAGCAACACCTAGATGTGCTCTTTGCGTTATTTGCACTCAGCCCAATCATAATATGTATAACCCTATAGCCTCACTTTACCACCTATGACATATCTCAAACCATATCCAATTGTATCACATGGGTACCTCAACACATGCTTTGTTGCAACCTAATGCTCAACTATATACTGGCTCAAAGTGTTCACTGCAAAGCAAATATTTGGCCTAGTGTTAACTAGGTACATCGAGGATCCAATCAACTACATGTACATCATGGGATCCACCAAATATGAATATGAAGTGGAATCACTCATCTTCTTCAGATTAGAAACCATAGGAGTAGCCATGGACTTGTAGTGCATCATATCAAGTCTCCTCAAAATCTAGAAGATATACTTTCCCTGGCCGAGTAAAATATCATCAAGTCTCTTCCACACATCCAATCCCAAGAAATAATGCATCTAACCAAGATCCTTCATCTGAAATTTTGAGATTGACTCCCTCTAGAACTGAAGCAGGTCTTCTTGTTGTAATCATGGTTTCTCCTTCTATCACAAAAGCAATCTTCTTTCCGCTGATACTCACTTTGTCATGTAAGCAAGTCCTTCGACCACTATTTCTCTCTTTGTCATAGGAGCAATTCCTTCTACTATTTGAAATGGTCCCTTCAAAGAAGGCATACTTCTCCTACATACATTTTTTCTCTGAGAATTTTGACAATATCAACCCATGACATCCTCTTGGAGTTTTTCCCCTTCCACTCTTCCTAAATGTCTACTCCCTTAGAATTGGAAGCTCTTCTAATCATCTGGCATGATCTTGGGTATCTTAATAAATTGTACAATCCTCCCTCTCTAACACAAATCACTCTTGTTGAGTCTATGCTTAATTCTTTAGGTTATACAAGAACATGACCATATGGCAATTGGAGTAAAAAATATCCTTGTAATCCACTCTCTCTTTTTGGGAGTTTTCAGCAACTTTTCTTTGTACTTCTCAATGTTTCCATATGCTACATGAATAATGTACATATTATTCCTTTCTATAAACTCCATTCAGGAGGCCATAGAAGAAAAATCATAACCAAGAAAAATACAAGGACAAGAGGCTAACAAAAACAAATAATAATATTAATTAAGGGAGAAAAAATATGAAGTACTTATCTCTTGATTATGGAAGAAATAGTTGAGGATTGTCAACTCCCTCTATAACAAATCTATAATGTAAAATTGGAAACTTCTTATGTTCCTAAAGGCACAACTACCCACAAAAATTACTAGTAGATCTTATAGGAAGAATTTCATTGACTTCTTCTGAGGTTGATGTTCATCTTCATATTCAATGTCAACTGTTAATGCATGATTCTTTTCTTTCTTTTTTCTTGTATCAAATGTAAGGGATATTATGGTTTCTTCATTATATGGATTCATTGAGCTATCTAGCCACACCAAAGACCCATCAATAAGCTAGCACCAACACCAAGTCATTCCACATGTTATCAAGAAGATAAACCAAGTATGCATCTCATAAACTCCACTTGTATCCAACATTTTAGGTCCTGCTCTAGGGTTTCATCCCATAAACCCTATAACTTTCTCACCAAACGCTTCAACACAAGTCGTAACTTCCAATCCTTCTCTAGGGTGTACAAATCCTAAGTTCTAACCCTTATACTACAAAAGCATAAAGACACCAAGATAAATACATTAATATTAAAAGCACATACTTTAATACAAGTGTTATGATAGGCTCTCTTTTCGCTTTATATAAAAGTGGGTGATGGATTCCTTCTCCTTAGCTACCTCTAGCATTGGAGTAACTCCCTTCTGAAGATTTGTATCACTATCTTTTGTTCCAAGACTTGGCACCAATTGACAAGAAATCAAAATCAAGTCAAATTGTCTCTTAGGATAACTTCAATGGTTGCTATTTCAACAAATCTTTGAAACCATGTTGAATTTTCTACAAGATGCACAATAGAAACCAATATTCTAATCTAATAATTACTACATAATGATCTTAAAACAATTTATCTCATGCCATTAATATCATTTAGTAATTATACAAAAAAAAAAAAAAACCTTAATAGTAAATGCAGCAGAAACAATAAATATCATCAAGAGATAGCCATGCACAATAGAGCAATTATTTTTATCTTGGGAAACCCAAACTTGGGAGAAAACCCAACAACTCTTCTTAGGATAAATTATTCTTCAACAAGATTTATAAATCAGTCATTTTTCTAGAAATATATGCCAATACCAAGTCAAAATACTAGACAGTTTGGTAAAACTCCCACATGTCGTGGCAGGTCAAACTATCCAAAATATCCAGAAATCAACGTAGGTCAAATTTCCCAAAATTTGTGGTTAAACTAGCCTGGTCAAACTCAGACTTACGGCCAGCTTTGTGGTCAAATTTAGCCTTACGGTGCCTACAATTAACCATGGTCAAATTCGACCTCTTGCAGCTTGATCAACTGCAGTCAAACTTAACCTCCTCCAACTTGGGAAATTGTGGTCAAACTTGGCCCAAAACAAAATTCTTGTACCTCAGTCAAATGTGGTCAAACCCACCTCCTACAACTGGGTCAAACTCTAGTCAATTCAACCTCTTTCTGTCGCACGTGCCACTAGTCTAAGAGAGAGAAAATGTGATAAATGAACTAAACAAAATGAAGCATCACATCATGTATATATACTAATCGAATGGATGTGAATTTTCTCAAGGGACACACCTTATCATGGTGGCGTTGACTTGTCCTTTGAGCCTACATGATGCTTAAAAATTAAAAAATATTTTTTATTTAATTTCTCTTTGGCCGACTTGGAGATTTCCTTTAGCAAGGTGGGAATACCTCTTGATGCTACACAAAATATCAACAATATTTTCATATGTTGAATTCAATTGTTGTTACATGAATCTCAGTATCTACATTTTAAGACTCGGCTAACTATTTATAATATAACTACATATGCATATGTGCTTAAACTACTACAAATTATATGAATTGTTTTAATTTTTTATTGATTCCTCCTAATCTTAGATTCAATTCTGGTTCGTTTCACCTTACTCTTGGTTGAGGCTCAGAATGTTCCCTTTCTTGATCGAGATAGGTTTACGGATTTAATCTTAGGTTAGTGTTTAGATATTTCTCTATGTTGTTTGCATATTATCCTAGATTGCATTTAATTTTAGGAAATCATATTAGAGAGTCTCATTTTTTAAGGAGTGATTCACTAAGTGGAAACCAGGCCTACATACTAGTCGAAATCACCATCCCAAATGGATAAATTTCTAACTGGGGCCTTGACAAGGTGATCTTCCTAATGTTGGGTTGGTCATTTCCAAGCATCAACATTTTTGGCACTAGAAGGAGGGCCAGACTAACAAGGTGGCCTTGCGAAGTCTTTTTTTTTAATGTATTTAACTACTCATGGCTCCTTTTAAAATTTCATTTTTGGAACATGCTTTTAGTTCATGCTAGCCTACTGGAAGCATTCCTAAAACACAATTGACTCCATGTCAAAACTAATATTTGATGATGAGAATATAATTTTTGTTAATGATCACCTTAGTCATTTTATTAATAAATGTAAATCTTTTGGAATTTCTAATGACAATGAACTTTGCAGGTTATTTACTTTTACATTCCCAAAAAAAATGAAAGATGGTTTAACTCTTTACCAGCAAAATTTATTCATTATTGAAACCACTTTATGGAGGTTTTTCTTCTTGCTCGTCAAAATTATCATTATGATGAGTTTTTCTTAGAAATGGACAATATGTTCATGTGTGAAAATGAATCTATTGATGAGTTTTATTCTAAAATTATTTTACTTTGCTATAAATTTCATTTGAAAGATTTACCCTCTGAAGAAGATTTAATTGAATGGTTTTCTACTCTTGTTCATCATGTTAATAGACATAATAAAAGAAATGATGATAAAGAGAGCATAGATCAACATAATAAAGACGTAGATCCAACAGTTAATCTTGGTTCTATTCCTAACCCTATCGAACCAATGAATTCTTTAAATTTTGCTTTCTTCATGTTTTCAAAGTTTATATGGGGAATATCTTTTCAAGACAACACTAATGGATGACCTGGTAAATTTTTACTCTACAACTATAATGGTGTTTCATCTGTCTAAAAACCATCTTCGTTAAGTTTCCACTCTCCTACATTGGCCAATCACTTTGGAGGAACACTATGATATATTTCAAATGGTATAGTTCCCTTTCGAAAAACTTGAAACAACACATATACAAGCTAAAACAAATCAAAATGCGAGTAGTCGTTCAATAAAACAGGTAAAACAACACTCTCACAAGCCAAGGAAACAAAAGCGACAGAAAAAGTAGCAAAAGAATATAAAAGCAAGACTTACCCGGAAAAGTTGTGACGATTATGCTGAAGGTTCCTAGATATCCTCGGGAATACCAGAGCTCCAATACTATGTGCAAATGAGCTATGGCGGCATCCATTAAATATATTTGATCGATTTAGGGTTTATTGTGCAAAGGCCAACAATCTAGGGAAAAAGCGACACATGGTGACAGGTTCCAAAAATAACTCAAGCGTAACTCTGACTACTAAAAATAGGGATGTCCCTATTTTTTAGGGATGTTTTTTTTCTTTTCTTTTTTTTTTTTTTTTCAGGAAAGGCTACCATTCATGCAAGAAGAAATTGCGTAGCTTTGGGGAGAACTGGGCAACTCACTGGCACATGCATCGGGCATCTGCTAAAGGGAAAGCTTCTGCGCAATTCCTGGGCTAAGTGGCTCTAGTTGCCTCTCATGCTCTACGCAGTTTCCGAACTAAAGGCAAGCTCCTAGTTGGGTCTACACAATTCTGGGTCTAAAGCTCACTATGGGCTTGAAATGTGCATTTCCTGAGAGCAAGGCTAGTTTCCCTTTAGGATTGTGCATATCACCTAAGCAGGCCTAGAACCAGATTGCAACCAAGTCAAGAGGTTAGCTTGTGGTTAGAAAACAAAGAAAGTAAGTAAACACAAGCTATAAAGCAAAAGATAAAACTGAATGAAAACACAAGTACTTGGGTCAGTGTGAGATAAGTTGTTGGGATTTTAGTAGGCAGGCTCCAAAATGAAGCGTAGGCAAAATTTTGGAGGGTGGTTGTAGCTGCTACAACATTGGCAACACACTGGTAGACTCTTGCTCTCTGTATGGACCTTGTCTCGTGTAAAGCGAGTCTAACTCTTCCAAAAGTATTGTTCAGTTCTTTGATTGTCATGGTTCCTTCACTAGCTTGAGTTAAAAATATAGTCCCTACCATTCTCTTGATCAATCAACATAGATACCAAGCCAAGTCAACTAAGTTGTTTCGATTAGGGATGAGGGGTATATTAATGTACAAGTAATATAGACTATCAGAGTTTTAGCTTCATCTCCGGTGTTGCTCCACTGCTAGTAGGCCTGGACAGTACCCCAACGGAGTTTCTTGCTTCACCTCTCTGCACAGGAAGCCTTTCTCTTCTTTCACCTTTATTTTATTTTTTCATATTTCATTTTTCAAACCACTGTGCACATGCACTTATTTATTCATGAGGCAGAAGAGGGATCCTGACTTATTGAGAGCAGAAGAGGTTGTCCCTTCAAAGAAGGATGTTTATATATACCTATGACATACTTGTCAAGGTTTACCCCCTCACCTTACTCTACTTGACTGAGTTTCCAAGGGTTAACCAAATAAAAAAAATCGATTAAAGTAGGTGGTACTAGTTAAAAGTGCAAGCGTTGTGATTTCACCAAGATTCACTCTGAAAGGAATGTATTTTCCATCAATGTATCATCGACTGAAAGAACGTAAGATCTTCATAAAGAGAGGGAGTAGACAAACAATCGAATTTTGATATTTGCACAAGTCCTCTTGTATTTCACCCTACTTGTCTCAAGAAGCCAAACACGGTTTCATGGGAAAGCTAATCCTATGGGTGCATAAACAAACAAACAAGCAAAAGAAAGCAGTAAAACGAAAGCAAAAACAAGTAAGCAAAAGCGAAACAAGAAAGCAAAAGCAAACAGGAAAGAAAACATTATTCCTACTCCTAAGCTAAGCAATGCATGGGCCTTCTCATGTGAAGTGATATTTCCAATGCAGCCACCTGCTCATTAGTTGGCCCATTCAAGTGATGGCATGGTTAACAAGAAAGATATCCAGGCAAACTAACAAACAAGAAAGATAAAGCAATGAAAACCAACATGTTCAGAAAAGAAAAGATTAAAAGCACACGAAAGGAACTCTGGAAACGTATCATGATGTTGTATCACATTGTGTGCCGACAACAATAATGTACATTCTTTCGACCTTGACAAACAAGCAAACATGTAGAAAGAAGAAAACTTTCATTTCTCAACATGGCTTGCTACGTATGACTCCTCCAATGCATGGGCGATATAATTGTGAGATTCTAGTGGAGGATGTGAATTTCGTAGATCAGGTTGATTTTCAATGTGAATGAGAGAGTGATGAGGAGCCTAGGATGATTCAACATATTTATGATCAGAAGTGGAACTAACCTCAAGATTATAAGGACCTGACATAAGCATCAACTCGGGCTGAAGTGCCTTGGCAACTTCAGGGGTTTCCACTTCATCATAAGATAGATCATCAAAGACCTGTGTCTTAGAAAGATCAACAGTAAGTGAATAAGAATCGTGATAAAGAGAATGAGTGAAAAGATGATGAAAACCATGATCAGAAAAATCATGATGGACATCGGAATCCTCATGATCTGACAAATCATACAAAGGGGTTGATGAGAAACAAAAAATTTCACCCTCTAAATTTCCAGAAATTAAAGATGAAATATTGCGTGGATTCAGGGAGAAATATTTGTCCTCTCCATGATCAAATGATGGACTGACATAATGTGTGTTTTTTGAATGATCGAAAGTAGAGACATCTGGGGATGAACTTTCACAAGAATAATCAGAAGTGGTAGAATCACATAAGATGTTAGGATAGAGGGGATGAGGTGCAGACAGAAGGAGATCACCCTTCATCGTGAATTCTTCTTCAGATGCCCACACATTCTCATAAAAAATGATAACGTAGTTTGGCTTCCCAACACCAACTCCATCGACAACTTGATCCTCATGAACATCACATGTGGAACCTGGAACGGATGAACACAAGATACTGAAATCCGAAGGATCAAAGGAACCCGAGGAAGGAGGTTGAGAAAACGAGATCACGAGACAACCAACATGTTTGTAGTCTAAATATGTGCAGAAATACAAATCAGGTGGGGTGGAAGGAGGTGACAGTTCAACATGTTGGTTCGCATCTACTCCCACCTCGTCCTGTAAAGCTAGAGTTGTTTGATGAGAAGAGGACGAAGAGTCACTCGTGACAATGACCTTATCCATATTAGATTTGGAAGATCTAACATCGAGGTATGTTGGGAGGGGTTCAAATGATTCTAACTCATGTGGATTGTTAGATATGTGAAGAAGATACTGAAATCTTTCAGACAAAAAATTACAATCAACTTCATCTTCCGGGAATCGAAAAGCGATATTACGAAAGCATTGCCAAATTTGCACAACAGATTCATCAAGTGCTTTATGTAATTCCAAGTTTTTTCGATTGAGTGCTTTATGGTCAAAACAAAAGAAAGCACTGCCTAACTCTCTAGTCATGTCATTAAAAGAGTGAATAGTGGTTGTGGGAAATGTGAGACACCATTTCTTAACACGTCATTCGAACATGTGAGCGAACATCCCACAGGCAATGTTGTCCAAGGGGACTTCATTTTTGTCACAAAAACTTAAAAAGGCAACTTCATGTCTTAACAAGGCTATTCTGCCTTCACCATTATATTTCATTTGTGACAAGTCATTGATGACATCCTTTGACACTTCGAAATCATGAGCATGAGAGAAACATGTCGGAGTTGAGATTGAGATGTAAGTCATGAATGATGTGCAAAGATTCAAAATAGGCTTTGAGGGCTCAACTTGTCATCTGACCCTCCCTCTAGTGCAAAAAATGTTGATTGTGCTAGACCCGCCAACATTCAAGGGGATCTCCCCGATAAGTAGTCCCAACTAGACCTAAGACCGTTTGGAATAGGAGTCCCAGCAGTGGGTGGTAATGTAATGCCTTGACCATGGTAGCGCACAGAGGTAAGTATAATGACTTTGTCGGAAGCAAGTGTTTTACCTTGCAGTGAGTCAAGGAATATGTATGGGGGTTCTAACAAACAAAGGGGAGAAGGAAGTGTGTCAATTAGAAGCGTGTAATAGTACTTAGCTTGAAAGGAACACACGAGCAGAAGGACATCACAGGCTGGAAGCAAAATAGTCCACAAACCAAAGTGATGGGTTAATCCAACAACACGCCTTCAACAAGATTCATATAGTTGAATACAAAATAGTTCATAATAAAATGCGTAAGTTAAACAACATACATTGCTAAAGTAACCAAAATAGTCAAACTACAATAACAGCGTATGCATGAAAATGTGTTGCCTCAATTGTATTATTAAGTGAAAGTTCGATCCATAAACACACCATTGACAACTACTAGCCCCAATAGTGGAACATTACAGTCAACACCACCTGCTCCTCCAAAGAAGTCTACTCGCTCTACGTTGTGGAGGAGCCAAGGCTCGTCACAATACTCTCTAAGCCTTCTCTAAGAAATGCCTAGCCAAAAGCTTTGCTCCCAAAAGCTTCTTCTATGAGTTATGATGTTCTATTTATAATAAAGGGTGGGGTGACCCTTGACATACCCCTTTATGACTCTTCGACTATCCTCATGACTCTTCAACTTATTTACAAATAACTCTTTACATTACATAGTGATTGTTCACATTCCACTAATGACACTTGGAATTTCACTTACAATATATTTACACATAATATATAATTTCCACTTATACCCATGTGGGAAAAAAATAAGCTTGAGTTAGCCTAACAAGACAAATACCATCACTTAGAAGCTTGGGGAAAGACCAACTCAACAACATCCTCTTAATGGTCTTCGATGATGAACTGATACCAAGCTTGGTACTTCACTATGGTGTCCCCATACTATTTGGTGATGTCTTTTTGGAAACAGACTCTTGCCTCCATGGCTTCTGGCTATATGGTCCTGGAACCTTTGTCCAATTCATCTTAAAGCATGCACAACATTGTCCTGAGTGTGGTTGGACCACCGATGTACCTCTGCATGTTTTCGAATCTCAACTACAAGTCATCGCTAGTGGCCTCTCACGTCAACTACTCCATGTACCTGTCAACCTCTAGCCAAACTTGGTTCTTATCAATGGCTTCAGTGAGGGAACAGATTGAAGGGATCCTATGTGTCCTCACCATGACATCTAGACTCTTAAACAACCGTGCATAGGAAGCCTCAATACTACTGATGAATGGAGGGAGATGCTCATAGTTCCGGATTAATATTTGGACTCGTGCTTTGTCTGGCTCTGCCTGCGGCTTCATTATCTTGTGCAAGTAAATCGGGACTCCCTTGTATTTCATTGTCCATTCCTGTATGTGAGTGATAGTAGCATGTATGTCTTTGATAGTGTGGGAAATCTTCATGCATCGTTGCTGAAAACCATGTATATGGGCAACTACCTTATGCACGGTGACAAATCCTTCATAAAGTTTCTACATGGTGGTCTCAAGAGTCGATATGTCAACAAGTATCGCTTTCCTCATCTTTGCCATAGCAGATCTCGCGAATTGTTTTTCCCTCTTCCTGGCCTCTTGCAAATCCTTTGCCATCTGATCATTCTATGCTAACAAGAACTTGACACTCGAGCTTATGCATTCTGCATAAGCCTTAAAGGCATCGACCATGGCAACTAGATGTTTTCTAAAATATAACACAATCATCCTTTCCTCCATATGTGTAGGTGAGACAGGATCATCTAGGAGATGCTTTCTTCATGCCTGTATAATCCTCTGTTGCAACTCATCAAATGACAGATTGTACACATCCATCACCGGATAATCATCAAGGAGAACAACTACTCCTTGCTCGCTCGGGACTCATTCTGATTCTGGAGGTGGTGGATACTAAGGTGCGACTTCGGATGTCCTTGGCATGAGGTTGGTATCTTGGTCCTATGGCTCCTGTTCCAACTCCATGCCCATTTCTTCAACCATTTGCTCAATCTGCTAAGCAAGTTCCCAATCCTGCAACGGCTCACACTCTTTTTCATCTGCTGATTGTTCTGACTCTTCAACCCATATGGGTGTAGTTTGCTTTGTCATTATGCCTTGCCCTTCTTCCTATTCTTGTTTCTGCTTCTCTTCCCTCTCTCTCCTTCTTAGCTCATGCTCTTCTTTCATCTTCTTCTATGTTTCCTGCAACTTCCTTTCTGCATTCTCCAACTTTTTCTTCTCTCTCTTCCTTCATTCTACTCTTTTTATGCGTTGTTTCCTCTTTGCATCTAATGCCAAAGTTGCTTTCTCAACGAGAGGATCTTCTTTGAACTTATAGCTTGCTAAACCTCAGGGTTCTTGACAATTTTCCTCTTTCCTTTGTCTTGCGTCGATTTGCTACTTATTGTTGTTGTTGTTGTTACTTCCTACGGCCCTGCTGCCTGCATAGCAACTTTCCATTCTATAGCCATTTTGATCATTCATTGAGCTTAGAGGAGTTGTAATAGTACCTTCAATGATCTTCCTTTTCCCAATGAAATGTCCCATGGATCAATGGACAATACACCTTTGCACAGTGGTTCTTGCAAATATAGTGTGGATTGTATGGATTGTAGTCCTCAGTGCCGAACTCAAACTTTTTTTAGTCCTTGGCCTCGACATCCTCATCCTTCAAGCTCTTGATCTCGCACAATCCAATCCGCAAAGGAAGAGCAGACCATGGTGCCTTCTTCCTCTTGTGCAATCCTGTTGATAACACTATGTATATGTGATATGAAACCTCTTGCATGACCAAATTATCCGTGGAAAACCTTGGTAGCACATGTGGAGGCTTCTCTCCACCAAACATCCTGATGAAGTTGCCACTGGGTGAGGCATACCAATATGATATGTTAAGTAATGCCTCCATCGCTTCTTGGGACATGCAAGGTGGATCCTGCTCAAAGATCAACTTGTAAACCGGGATCATGAAATGGTCAGATAGCCTCACTATGACTCCTCGGTAGCTACACTCAGAAAGAAACTTATAGTAAATGTTCACAACAATCTCTGATGGTGTCCATGTCTAACCCATGCCAGGAAACTGATGTTGGGTACAAATTACATCGAGTAGGTACGCAAACATATAGAAACTCATTTGCTCATCCTTGGGTGGATTCTGGGCATTAGTCACATGCACTTTCAGCTGAAGAGCCAATAGATCTTACCAATTGAATGGCCTTCCTTCATTCACTAACTGGTCCAACACAACCACCCAATTTTGTGGAAAGGTCTTTGTGCTCTCTTGACTGTACAATCGACATGCAAAGATGATAAAGAGTTGGTAGGCCTTCCTGAGTGACTTAGTCTTGTAAGCATGATTGGGTATCGATCTAAACTTCGACGACTCTTTCACCCAATGCTTTATGATGTCTCTAATGTTTACATTGTTCCTAGGGGCATATAAAAGTGCATCCATGCCGTTCACCAGCTGTGGTAAGTGATACATCTAATGATAGTTTTTCATCCTAAAGGTAGCAAGTTGTGTTCCACTGGCACTACTCAATGTCATCGTCTTGGGATTGGTATGTGAGACAATCCAGTGAATGATGTCCACACATGGGAAGGTAGGGTAACTACATGCAGCCTTATATAAGCTTGACTTGTGGATGTTGACATAGACCTGTTGATCTTCTAGATCTTCCTTGAAGCTGCCTGCAAATATATCCTTGATTTCCTGCCATGTTATATTCATGTCCTTCTCTATGAACAACTGTGTCTCTGCATAGATTAGCAAGTTCATTGACACCTATTCAACTACATCCCTAGTGCTTCTCTCAACAATATCCTTTGATGCAACTCTCTTAGAAGCCATGTTACCCGTATTATTGAAAAGTTGCTCAATGACTATTGTACCCAGAGAGAGAGAGAGAGAGGACACTCATGGCATTCAAATGTTAGCTTGAAATCAAAAGCACTTCAAAACAGACCAAGCAATAAACTGGGAAACTACTGGGCAATATTGTATACTTCTGGATTTTAGAGGCAAGGGAACGTTAGTTGGATATGCGCATTGCGCAGTCCCAGTTGCCAGTGGGGAGGTGATGCTGATTGGAACTGCACAATGCACAACTCAGTCTGACTTGTGCTGGTTGGGACTGCGCATTGCATAATCCCAATGGCCAAGGCTCTAGGATTAGCTCCTGGAACTGCACAATGCGCAGTTGGAGTCGGTCACTAGTAACCTCTACGCAATTCTTGGAGCTAAGGTAGAGCCTTGAGATCTAGAAATGTGCAGTGCATGCCAGGAAGAGTTAGATACGGGCTAAGGAGGCTCAGATCTGCCCAAGGGCAACATGAAAATGAGTAGATCTGAAAGTGCGAGTGATGGTTGGTACAGATCCGAGTGGATGATGATGAATTCAATCAAAATAAGTGCAGAAATCAGTCAAACAAAAGAACAATGAAGCTCATGGAGAGAGTCGCTGCAATGATTACCGTTAGTGCAAAAATTGGGTTATGCATGTGACACTGAGAAAGGCAATGTAAAACTTAAAACAACACTTCTACAAGCTAAAACAAATCAAAATGTCAGCGATCATTCAATAAAACAGGTAAAACAACACTCTCACAAGCCAAGAAAACAAAAGCGACAGAAAGAGCAGCAAAAGACTAGAAGAGCAAGACTTACATGGAAAAGTTGCGACGATTGTACCGAAGGTTCCTAGATCTCCTTGGGAATGCGAGAGCTCCAAGAACGAATTTGCAAATGAGATATGGTGGTGTCCATTAAATATTTTTGATCGATTTAGGTTTTATGACGTGAAGGCAAACAATCGAGAGAAAAAGTGACACATGGCAACAGTTTCCAAAAATAACTCAAGTGTAACTCTGACTGCTAAAAATAGATTCCTATTTTTTAGGGACCTTTTTCTTTTTCTTTTTTGGGAAATGCTGCCATGCATGCACGAAGAAATTGCGTAGTTTTGAGGAGAACTGGGCAACTCATTGGCACATGCATCGGGTAGCTGCTGAGGGAAATTTCTGCGCAATTCTTGGGTTGAGTGGCTCTGCCTGCCTCTCATGCTCTGCGTAGTTTCCAGCTGAAGGCAGGCTTTCAGTTGTGTTTGCACAATTTTGGAGTCAAAGCTCACTGTGGGCTTGAACTGCGCATTTCCTGAGAGTAAGGTTGGTTGCCCTCTAGGATTTCGCATATCACCTAAGCAGGCCTAGAACCAGATTGCAACCACATCAAGAGGTCATCTTATGGTTAGACAACAAAGAAAATAAGCAAACAAATGCTATAAAGAAAAAGATAAAACTCAATGAAAGCACAAGTACCTGGGTCAGTGTGAGATAAGTTGCTGGGATTTTAGTAGGGAGACTCCAAAATAAAGCACAGGTAAAATTTTGGAGGGTGGTTGTAGATGCTGCAACAGTATCACAACATCATTTTGCCACAAACATTACCCCAATTTTGGGAAAGTGATGTCGTGATACTGCAATGTAATCATCAACATCACAACCTCGAAAGTCAAGCTCTAGACCAAAATATAAATTGGAACCAAGGTCAATAATGAGTTATGAGATGTTTTAATCATGCTACATGCGATCATATTGAAACTAGTTTCCATTTCCAGTATGATGCTCAAGGAGTTTACATTTTTTGTGGATCAATTGATTAAGACTCTTTCAATTGTTTGAAAGATGAGAGCATCAACCTCTTTTATCAACTTTTTTGTCCACTATCACTTAGCCCATGGGATTATGAGAAATTCATGTTTGCATCATCATGTCTGACAAAACCCGTGGTTTCAGGGGTGTTGCATCTCAAGTCCTCTGCAATGCACCTGACATTTTTTCATGAGACATGATCACGTTGATGAGCCCACAGCGTGATGGTTTCTACGTATGTGGGTTTTTTCATGAGACATGATCACGTTAAAAAGCCTAAAGAGCGATGATTTCTATGTATGTGGCCCTGTGAGATGACTTGATGTACAAGAGTTGGCTAGTTGGTGGTTTAGATCCCCTATGGTGGACATTCATGTCAAGTCCTTTCAATCCATATTCTCAAGGTGCTTGGTTTTATTGCTTCGACCATCTATTCCTTAACAGTGGTAACCCCCATCACATTAGGCATATGTTCTAGGTAGGTATGTGTGCAACTTGGGATGGATATGTTAAGACATGTGATTTATAGGAGCCCAAGTTACTCACTCACCTCATTGTTATATAAAAGGTGATTTCATATTGTAAGGGTTGCACACCTATGGTTTTAACACATGTATTTTCCTCGTATGTACCCTCTCTATTCTTATGTATTTTCCACACTTTCCCTTAGAGGTGATTATACTCACGCTCTTTTAGTTTCACGCACCCCAGGGTAGTCTCATGTTTTTCAAGGCATATCACATTTCTAAATGAATTGGTCACATTTTTTTATGCATATATGGGCTAGTTGCATCCACTTGGACCCCCTTACACATGTCATGTGTCACATGCTAGAACACTCCCTTATTTTTGGTATATTTAAGTTGATTTTCATCACTGTTAGCACTCAAATCTACCTTAGGATAAAATAAGGTAAAACTCAAGGCTACATCAAACCACGCTCAACCTCGTAGCTAGCCCTACGAGGACAGGAGATGGCTCTCTCCGGGTCTATCTCAGAAAAGGTAATCAATGAGGCTCGAGATGACTAAATTTGCAACTGATCTTAGGCTCAGTATTAAGTGCAGGGGTTTGATTTGATTTGGGGTTTTAGGGTTTTGTTGAAAACAATGGGAAAGGCAATTTGGGGTCGGGGATGAGGCACAGTTTCTGCAGAGATCTGATTGGGGCAAGGAAGGCAATCACTTTGATGCTTTAAAGCAAGTGAGGTGGGTAGATCAGACAGGTGAGGAGCTAAGGAGAGCAAGGAAGTCTCAAGGATTCTCCTTAAACTGAAGAAAACATGGAAATTTAAACAAATTCAAAGGTAGAGCATAACAGCTATGAATTCCACCTTAATCACTCATTTGTTTTAAATTCAGAAGAAGAAGCATGAAGATGATACACAAAACATTAGATAAACTTACAATTACTCAGAGAGGCACACCATCAAAACATAAAGCCACATGAATCCCAAATAGTGCTGCAAAACCCTGGTCTTTCCTTTGCCAAAATTGCAGAGATACAATGTACAATAGAGTCTAAGCTTTTCCCAAAAGTCCAACCCTGAAAATGACTTAGAAAATACATAATATAGGCAAGCCAACCCATTCCCTTTTCTCTAGGGGTCGAGCTCATCATCCTAGGAGCTGTTTCAACCAATTCTAAACAAAGCACTACAATCTAGGCATCCAAAACAACTTGCCTCTAAAAGAAGGGAAACTGATCCATTCATTAAATTTTTACTATTTTTTTTAATGAATCATCTAGCATAGGTAAATAAGTGCCAAAGTTACATCATGTGCATCAAATTACATCAAGCTGGGTCAAAAATCACATCAAGAGGTGAAACTGGTCATCACTGGCCGAAATTCTGAGCTGGAAGGTGAAAATTTGACCAAAAATCTCTATGCGCCACGCGCCTGAGCTCTATGCGTCACGCACCTTTTAGTGTACTTTTGGGGCACTTCCTGACATAAAAATCAAGCTCATAATAGCTGGTTGGAAAGCCCTGGATGTCTGTTATCCATCCCAAGTGGAATTTCCCAATTTGGAGCTCATTTGCCCCTTCAAAATGTCATTCTCCCAGAAGTACTTCCTGCTGGAGCAAAAGGTGGCAGCAAGGTGGTTTTCATGGTGTTTTTGGGCCTTTTGATCATCCAGAACTTGATGAAATACTTCGACAATACTTGAGCATGCATAACTTACCATGACAAACCCAAAAATATAAAGTTTTCCTTCCGCAAGTGTCCCAATCAAAAGCGAGCGCGTCAACGCGCTACGCGTTGAGCTGAAAAACCTGTTTTTAAGCCAAAATTTTTCAAAATGACAAAAATTTCTCCGAAATTGCTCAAATTTGGAGCGAAGATCCTCCATCATGTATCATGCCCAGCCAATGAAGCCTCAGCCAAAATCCGGAGTGGATCAGGTGTTTCACGGCGCTTCAGTGTCCTCCTGGTGTATGCAGTTCAGTGGTGCAATCTCTGTCTTGGTTGTATGATGTGTTGTTGTCAGTCATGGTGTTGCGAAGTGTATGTTCAGCTTGTTGAAAATGAGAAATGAGACCTTGGTGTCTTTGTCTCCAATCGCCAAATAAGTTCCAAAGGGGAATGAGGGATTGAGAACACCTATAAGTGAGATATGAATGGGATATGGTGATGGGGGGTAGTTTTGAAGGACAGGAGTGAAATAAAATGGCAACATATCAGTGAGTCAAGTGGAATCAAGGACAAAGAAACAACCTTTGAATGTTATGGAGATTAGGCTTTTATCAATGGAGGAATGTAGTAGTAAGTAATAGGGTTTGGGATTTCACATGGGAACCAAAAGTATAAAGGGATATGAGAATAATGAATATGGGGAAGGGACAACGGTATGGTCACATGGTAGCGATAGCAGTGATGGAATACAAAGAAAAGGTTGACAAATGGCAAGAATTTAGCACCAACACAATCTTCAAACTTTATGCATAACCCTAGGAGCAGATTTGGTATAAGGTAGGGTTTGATGTTCACCATATCAAACACTTGTTTTCTTCACCTTCGAAACACCATAACAAATCCACGAATCACTGAGCAAGCATAAATAACTTAATTGCAGACAAATGAAGTGGTTTGATGAGAATTTGGGTGATGAACTGTTGGTTTCCAGCCTTGGGGCTATATGCGTAGCGCGCTCCCAATGCGTAGCGCGCATGTAATTTTACACAGGCCGATGAAGCCCAATGCGTAGCGCGCTACATAGTGCATTTTGAAGGAGGCTTTTGGAGGCCTTCCCGGTGTCGAAATCGGGTGAAGGATAGCTCGTTGGAAAGGCCCTTGAGTCTAATTTCCAACCCAACCAGAATTTTTCAGTTTGGAGTTTATTTTCCTTGTCAAAAATCAAATCTCCCAAGTCTAGTCAAAATGTGCCAAATGAGGCTGCCTCAAGGCAGAGTGCTGTTGCGGTCAACTTTTGAATGCCTTCCTCAGCTCCAAATTGAGATCATGATAGTTCATTGGAAATATATTTTTGTCTAGTTATCCTTTGACTCATCAAGAAAGTTATTTGGCTAACCAAGCTAGGAGAAAACTTGATTTTCCCAAGGTCACTTCAGAGGTGCATCAATTCTCCCGAGGCGATTGTATTTTTGACATTTATATAAAACCATGACACCTGTGTAAAAAGTGAAGGAGGTTTTTCTTCCTTGGATTGTTGTGGACAAAAACCTCTCTCAGTTTTTCAAAATTCATCTTTGATTGCTCTGGAAAATCTTTTGAGTGAAACTTATCCCGATGTGTGAAACAAGGGATTTTGTCGAAATGAAGCGAAATGAAGGGGATAAGGGGATTCTAAATTCTTGGGGAAATTTTTGGAAGTAGGAGGGATTTAGGAGCAGGGGAAAGTGGTAATCTTCAGAGAATCGAGTGAGGGGAAGGGCCAAAAGGGCAAAAAACAGCCTAGACTAGAAAATTGCAAGTTTGTGGCAAGAAACTAGGGTTTGTGCAAAAACGAGGAATTTGGGGGATCTTAGTGATGGGAAGTGTTTAATAAGGTACATTAATGATAGGGGAAAGTGTATGAACATCAGGATACAATTTTTGCTAATGATTTGGCCATTCAAGAGAAATTGCCTTCAAAACCCTAGGAGAGGGAAATGAACCTTGCCTAGGCGCAACTGAGGCATGAACAAGGTGTAAAATGACCCAATGGAACTTGACATGATGATAACAAACTTCTGAATGATGATAGACTCAGCTGAATAGTGACATAGACTGACATTTGGGCAACTTTGAAAGGAGTGAAAGCAAACCCTAGACCTTATGCATAGTGACCAAATTTTGCTTGAAGACTCACTGAAATGACAAAATTTGACCTTGACACCTTAAAATCACTTTGTAAGAGCATGTTTGATCACTGAAGGAAGGCTGCAAAGACTGAAACTAACAATCACTATAGAGGGTTGACCCACACGTGGGATTTATGGCAGTTGTGGGGTATTTTCAAGCTAATTTGATGAGGTGGATCATAATTAAGTGAAGTGACACCTCACTAATATCATGTAGCACTCAATGTGGTTTTAGGATGAAAAGAAGACTTAAATGCATCGTTTGAAGATTAATTAGCATAAAAGGAAATTTGTCGACCTAAAGAGGGATTTGTTTCACTTGCGGAGAGGTCCTTGGACTTATTCTAGCTAGATGTTGGAGTAAGGTGGACAAACAAACATTACTTGCACCTAAATGAAGCATCCCAAGCACATTACGAGTTGAACATTGCACTCCTAAAGCAAATTGACCCCCCTCTAAAGTTTAATGCCACTTTGCTTGTTAGGGATTCTATTACTGGTTTTTGGACTTGGAAAGTCATTCCCATGCTGCATGGAAGTGCTTTGACCTAAGATATGGCTATGGGTCTTCATTTGAGGCACATTTCAAAGGTCAATGACAATTATTTAAGACTTTTATAGAGGTGTTTTGGAGGATGTTGCCCCCTTTGGAAGATTTTATTATCTCTCTTTTGAGGTTTTTGTGCATGTAAAGCATTATTTAATTGTAATTTTATTAGTCTCCAAGTTGTGTGGATGAAAGGTCACTTTTGAATTATTTCTTGGGCTATAATTAAGGAATAAAGAATGAGGAGGAGTTGTGAACCTCATCTATAAATAAAGGCCCTCCTCTCATTCGAAATTGTTGTGAATTATTATAAAATGTTTTTTAAGGCATTAATAGAAGACATTTGTTTGGTATTTTGGTGTCGACTCCCTTTAGAAGTATCTATCTTGCCTTTTTATTGGTTTATTTAAGATACTGTTGTGGATTATTAAAGACTTCTTCATCCATTGAGGGCAATGTTTTGTCACTTTGAAGGAATACATATAGGGTTTGTTACTCACACATTCTCCTCGGTTCGTGTGGTAAGTGCTTACTCTCTTGTTTTGCTTAGCTTTATGCTCCTTGACAATGGTTATGGTATTCTTTTCCACTCCATTATTAATTTTGTTTGTGAAGGTTATTCCCTTCGAGGAAATCCTTCTTGTGGGGCCTTGGTTTTAATGGCGATCTTGAATAGATAAGGGATCACATGGTCTATTTGTGCCCCAATCTCTCACTTTAATCCACAATAATAGAAATACCAACTTACTTTCGAGAACCGACCAAAAAAACATAAAATTTTCTCTCATGTCGTCTTTTTTTTTTAGCCCAAACGAGAATTTTTGGAGAAATGATAACTTCTAAAGATCAGTTGTCACTATTATGCTAGATACAACTATTTCATAAATGCCACAAATGAGCTAGTTACAACATGTCTTAGAGACTTGAACCCGTGTAGTTGGGGTAACAAATTGTTCACCAAAACACTTGAGATGAGACCATTTTGACTCCTTTTCTCGTGTCTTATAAAACACAAAAATACAAATATATATATAAACCATTAAATATTATTTATTTGTTGTTTAGAACAAAGTGTGTAGCTTATTTTTTAATCTAGACATTTTTGTCCAAGGATTTACATATAGTTATTCCTTTTTAACTCTAATTGGGAAAATTATCCCCATAGATTTGTGTTAAAGGTTTAATCTAACGTCTCGTGGGCCAATTTAGGGATTTTACTAAATCTAGAAATTAATCACAAATAATAATAATAATAATAATAAAATCAAATTTGGTGAGACCCTCATTTAGAGTTTATTCCATAAAGGTGAATTCTAACCCTACCCTAGCTCATATTTTATTATTGGATTGTTATTAGAGGTTATCTAACACATTCTAATTGTGAAATTCGTCTCCTATAATTTATGTTGTATATTTTCCAATTTGGAGAATTTTGGGTAAAACCTTATGGGGATTCACACCCCTTTTATACAGTTTAGGCTAATTAAAGGTTTATTTATCATTAGAACTTGTGTTTTATCACCAACTCGTTTTTTTTACATGTATATTTCATTTCCCTGGCCAAGTACACAAGCTCCATCGTTAAGAGTATTTTTTTGGCACTCTTAGGTGGCTTTTCTTCATCCAAAATTTGCATTTTAAGTGTTTTCCATCATAAATTAGATTGTGGAAAGTTTGGATAGTAGCAAACTTATCCATTTAGTGGCACATAATCAAGATACAACCTTGTTATATCTCTTGTAATTGATTTTCCCATTTTTATGTCTCTCGTGGGTGGTAAAAAGTATACTCTCTCTAGCTCTAAGGAATGATTTCATATGTGTTGATTTGCATTTATGGTGTAGCACATCATATATTAGATTTCAACACTTATTAATTAGCTTCTAACCCTCGTTAGTGGGTGGTGATTAAGCCATATTGATTTGGATCTTGGGGGGAGGCCCCCAATGTCTAAAAGATTGAAATGGACCTTTGGGGGGGGGGAGGCCCCCAAGATCTGAAAAATTGAAATGCCAAAAAGAAAAGGAGAGAACACACAATAAATAAAACCACAAAGATATTTTTTTTATTAAAATAGAGAATAATTGTAAAAGCTACATTGTGATGGACAATCTGTCATTTTACAAAATGTGACTTGTTACTTATAGTCTTTTTTTAGTTACAATACCACGGGTAATTTCCATGGGTGGGTAAATACCATGGGTGGATTCCACTTACAATACCATAGGTATATTCCATGGGCGGATGAATACCACGGGTGGATAAATACCATGGGTAGATTCCATGGGTGGATGAATACCAAGGGTGGATAAATACCATGGGTGAATGAATACCATGGGTAGATGCTACTTTCCATTTGAATCATTCCTCCCTCCTTAAGAAGCAGTGGTACCCATTGTGTGAAGTTCCCTCCCGAGAAGCCAGTGTTGAATATGAAGAGGCACTAAAGAGAAGGGTTTTGTGTGGTTAACTCATAACCGTGATGAATGAAGATCCGAGGATAGAGATACTCTGTAATGCTTGTGACCAACTGTAATATTGACAGTGTGTGGCCTAGCAAATGGACTTCGATGAAGTGTGGGTTTGTGGATGACTCATAACCATGAAAAACAAAGATCCGATGATAGAGATACCCTGTAATTCTTGTGACCAACTATGATACTAACAGTGTGTGGCCTAGCAAATTGACTTTCATGACAAGGATTTTGTGCAGTTGACCCATAACCGTGATGTTGAATGTTGATTAAGTAGCAGGTGCCTACATAGCCCGGGATGGGAGGGAACATCTCCAAAGAACCCAAGGTTGATGTTGCTATGTTGAAACTGATGAATGTGAAGCAGGTGCATACTAAAGTGGGGTGGGAGGGCATGTCTCCAAAGGGAAATGCTTTAATTGCTGCTCCAGATGTAAAACTAATTTAAAATGGGCCTAACTCGGTCAATATAACTCATGATCTTTATTATAGCTTATTTTTTGAAATAGAATGACCATTTTACATCTTCCCATGTGATTGAAATCCCTATCTGGACACTTTGGAAACTCATATTCATGCTGCAATTGTCTTGCTGTCACAAAAGTTCTGAAAAAAATAGTTGATTTTAAATTAGCAATATCTCCCTCATCCAAACTTTGATTTCACCATTTTTTTTTTTTAAATTGGGTGAATTTTCAAGCGGAGCTTAGATATGTAATTTTATTTTTTTTGCTGAAATTTAGCGTAAAAAATGCAAAAAATGATAGGCGAGGCACCGTCCACGAATTGTTGTCATCAAATTTTCTACAACATAGTTGATTTTAAATTAGCAATGTCTCCCTCATTCGGACTCCAATTCCGTTGTTTTTTCTTCTTCTTTAATTTGGTATTTTTTCGCAATGAATCAAGGGTTTTTTTTTTTTTTGCACCACAAGTTTCATATATGATTTGCGAACTCGTTGCCCAAAAAATTCTGCAAAAAAAAAAAAAAAAATAAAATAAAATAATAATAATAAAAAAAAAATAAAAATAAATAAAATAAAAATAAAATCTTCCCACTTTGCCAAGAAAGTGATTTGTGGAGGTAGTAGCACGTGCATGAAGCTTTTTGAAGATTGTTGCAAAACTTTGAAACTAAAATATGCATCAAACCCTCATTCTCATGGATTCATAGCCTGAATCTGATACCAATGATCTGGATCTTGGGAGGAGGCCCCCAAGATCTAAAAAAAGTGAAATGGATCTTCGGGGGAGGGGGAAGGCGCCCAAGATTTGAAAATTTGAAATGCCACAAAAAAAAAGAGAGAACACACAATAAATAAAGCCACATTTTTTTATTATTATTAAAATAGAGAATAATTTTAAAACCTACATTATGATGGACAATTTGTCCTTTTACAAAATGCGACTTGTTACTTATAGTCTTTTTTTAGTTACAATACCACAAGTAAATTCCATGGGTGGGTAAATACCATGGGTGAATGAATACCATGGGTAGATTCCCCTTACAATACCATGGGTGGATGCCACTTACAATACCATGGGTAGATGCCACTTTCCATTCGGATCACCTACCCCTTCATTGAATAACATTAAGGTATTTTATCACTTCATTGACACTTATCTATCTAACTACATACTAAGTTGTTTGTTGGGGAAGTGAATTGCTTAGTGCCTACAAGGAATATACTTTACAAGTTCGTTATGCTGGTTGGGATACCCCATGTGGATTTAAGGAGCTAGCCTAAAGTGAAGGGGAGATTGTGCTTAGGTGACATTGTTACCTTTCCCAAGTATGCTTACCCTTTTAGCACCCCTTTTGGGACTTTCACAAGGGGTGCAAGTTTGAGTGGCAACATAGGGGCATTATGTTAGCAATTCCCACCAAAATTATATTAGCATTTGTGATTATGAATACTCAAGTCAAGAATAAGAGAGTTGTAATTGCTAAGAATAATGAACTGGCTTAGATATATAATGTTGTGGGTGATATAAGTAGTTTGACGACACAATTTATAATTGACACACCCACTCCACATGACTAGCTTCATGTGCATTACCAAAGGACACTAAAATGACATACAATTAAAAGGAAGATCAAGATTGCACACTCCAAATTTCGATGTCTATAAGCCTATTCAACGACTCATCCATGCGTGACACTTAATTGATATTGATTGCCCATGCTTGAAACATGTGATTTACATTCTAAGTTTACTAAATGAGCTTGATGTTTGAAAGGATATCCCTGCAACTAGTTACTAAACTATTAACCATGTTGTCAAGTAAGACTTACTTTCTCATATACTTTAGCATACTTCTAGTTCCCCCACTATGGTATCTTAGGGTGGTAACATAAATGTAATCATTGTTTCTTTTGGAATCATGTTGAATGTACTATGTTACCAACCTAAAATGTTTCGTGATAATGGGTGATAATTGAGCACACATGGTAGGAGGTTTGCTGAACAATATGACTATTAAGATCAAATATATATTTTTTTCTTTTTTCAAGTACATGTTTTTAAGGTCTAAAACACTAAATATGACAAGTACAAGGTTCTATTTGGACAAACTTAGATTGAAGACATGTGCATTCACATTAGCATGGAAAATAAGTCATTGAAAATGAGATAAGGAACCCAGATATTGAAGATTGCCATCACCAAAACAAACGATATGTAGATTGAAAATTCACACATCAATGAACTCTAAATTTGAAACCAATCACATGTGAACCTTGAAGTTAAATGTCAAAGTTGTGGAAAATTTTCATGCCTAGCCATGTCCCATTGGATTTAAAGATGAATAAGGGTCTGTTGACGGTGTCGACCACCCAACATGTCAGGGGATCTCCCCGGTAAGGCGTCCCAATCAGACCTCAAATTGTTTGGTGTAGGAGTCTTAGCAATGGGTTGTATGGTAATGCCTTGACCGCGATTTCGCATAGAGGCAAGTAAGGTAACTTTGTTGGTAGCAAGGGTGTGACAACTACATCAAGGTAAGGAAGGTGCATGAGAGATTCTAACACACAGGGGTTGAGATGAGTGCGCCCCTTGGAAACCTGTGATAGCACGCAATTAAGAAGGTAACCCACGAGCAGAGATGCATCACAACATGGAAGGCAAGCTAGCTAGCAATACAAAGTGATGGTTAAACCAACAACACATTTCATAAAGGTTCATACATACATACACAGATAGTTATACATGCATGCGTAAGTAAACAGATACATATATCAATTAGAGTAAACCAAATAGCATAGGATACAATACAACATATGCATGAAACGTGTTGGCTCTTTTTATATTAAGAAGTGGAAGTTCCACTCATACAATACATCCATGTCAAACTAGTAGTTCCGATAACAGAATGTTATAGCCACAACCACCTACTCCTCCAAAGAGATGTACTAGCTCTGCGCAGTGGAGAAGCCAAGGCTCATTACAATATTGTCCAAGCTCTCTCCAAGATAGTCTTATCAGAAGCTCGGCTGACCAAAAGCCTTTACAATGAGTTATGAGGTTCTATTTATAGCAAAGGGTGGGGTGACCATTGGCATTCCCCTTTGTGACAATTCATCTACCCTCATGACTCTTTATCTACTCTATGATTGTTGCATCCAACTATCGACACTTGAACTTCCACATGACAAGATGCTACATTACAATGCACATGTGCTCGTGTGAGACAAAATGGCTTGAGCAAGCCATGCAAGACATCGCTGACACTCAGTGTGGTGAGACCAACTCTTTGACATGCTTGTGATGGTGAAGGTGGTGAGCAGATGCCAAGCTTGGTCGTCCGTGATGGGGTGCATGTGCTCCATGGTGACATCTTGCTGAAATGAACTCTTGCCTTTGTTGCATCCGGGTGCATTGGTATGGCTCCTCCATCCAACTCGTCTGCTAGCATGCGCATGGTCTTCTTGGGTGCGGCTGAACCAGCAACACATTGATGCATAGTGTCCGTGTTGATCTTTCAATTTGTGTTGGTGGTCATGCGCATCAACTATCAACTACATGTTCAGCTCCAGTCGGACTTGCTTCTTGTCTTCACCTTGTTGAGTGTGCTGAATGGGTGGGATCGCATGCGTGTGCATAATGACATGCATGTTGTTGCATTCCCTTACATGAAATCAACAACACCACTCACCATGTCTGCTTTGTGCCAGCTGCTGGGATGAATCTATAACTTGTACGGATGAAGTTTCATCTGTCTGTGCATGTTACGTCCCCTGTTGTACCTGTTCTTGCTGCAACTCATTCTCTTGTCTATGCCACTCATGCTCTTCCTTGAGTTGCTACTTGAGCACATGCAACTCCTTCTCTATTCCATTCTTTGCCTTCTCGTGCTCTTCATGTCACACCGTCACCTCATAGCATGAGTCTCCAAAGTTGCTTTCACCATAAGTGGATCTGCTTGAGCTTGTAACTTCGTTCTGCCTCTGTGTTGTCAACAACCTTCCTCTTGCGTTCCTTGCATTCGGTATGTTGCCTTCAGTTGTTGTTCATGGTGTTGCTTGCTATGATGTTGTTGTCATCATACCTTGATGTCCTTCTCTACAAACAACTTTATGTGTTTGTGGGTAGGCAAGTTCATAGACACTTGATCGACTACATCCCCAAGTGTGCTCTGAACAGTTTCTTCGACTCTGCTCTCCTGGAAATGATTGTACCTATACTGCTGAGAGGCAGATGAACACCTGTGATACCTGGAGACATGGCAACACTCAAGGCAAGAAATTTGTCGGTTGAAAACCAAAATGAACTTGAGAACTGACTTGCAACATACCTGTGTGACTAATCATGAAGGTTGCGCAATTTCCACCGAGAGGTCGGGAGACTGACTGCTAAGACTGCGCAAGGCACAGTCTGGGCTATCAGGAGGTTGACTGACTACTGGAACTGCCCAATGCATAGTCCAGCCTAGCTGCTGACTGTTGGAATTGTGCAATGCACAATCTCAGCTGGCAATGCTTGCAGGCTCAATGGCTGCATTGCGCAATTTTCTGGGCCAGTAGTCACTGTCCCTCATAATTGCGTAATGCAAGACTTGAGGACAGTCATTGTGTAAAAATGCACATTTCCTAAGAGGAAGATAGAGCCTTCCCTCTCAGGATTGTGCAATGTTGTCTTGGTGAGGCAAAGCCTGGGCTAAGGCTGCCCAGACCCGTCAACGGGAAACTGAAAGCGAATGTGAATGTGAATGCATGGCGATACTGAGTGTAAGCATAAGTGAATGATCGTGCATGCAGACAATTAAAGAAAGATTTAGAAAATGGAACAACATGCATGTGGGTGAGGCGAGTCGCCGAATCGGTGACCGTTTGTGAAAAATAGTTTCATGCATGTGATAGAAGTGAGATGTTAATGAAAACTGAAACGGTGTTAGTACAAGCTAGTATGTATCAAAACGACAACAAGCGCTCACTGAAATAAAGCAGACAACCTTCATACAAAGCGAAACAAAAAAAGCACTAGCAATGCAACACAAGACATGGAAGGCAGTCTTACCCCAAAACAACTGAGTTGAATGTGTTGACGACTCCTAGGTGCGATGTGGGATGTCAGAGATAAAAGGTTGATGTGAGGAATGAGCTTTGCAGTGTTCGGTTCATGATTTTTGATAAAAATCAAAGATGTGACGCGCATGCCACAAATCTAAGGAGAGCGACACTTGTTGGGAGGTTTCTGAAATGATCCTTGCATGCGACCTCCAACTGCTAAAAGTAGATCCATGAATCAAGGGATGCCTTTGCATGCTACCTTGGGAGAAGCAACCCATGCATGCAAATCAGTTTTGCTCGGTCCCAGAGGGAAATGGTCAACTCAACTACACATGCAAGAGGCTGCTCAACTGTTGGGAAAAAATGCACATTTTTGGATGGGAATTGGGTTGGCTGCGCAAGAGATTTGCGTAATTTATGGGCAGAGCAGCCGACTGCTGCCCAGGATTGTGCAATTCATGCGTTGAGTAGACCAGTTGGGAAGAATTGAGCAATTTTCTAGATGAAGCCTGACTGACAGAATTGCGCAATTTTGGAGCCGAATAGGTTTCCAGACTGAATTGTGAAATTTATGGAGGGAAGGCTGGTTTCCCTCCATAATTGTGCAATTTCTCGAGGGAGATGCTCAGCCTATAACTGGACCAAGTCTGGAAGAACAACCTGTGAGGGGGATGCAACAAGCTCTGATGGACACGCTATCATTTTGCAAGAAAAACACTAAAGCTTTTGTACTTAACGAAGCAATACATGTTGCTGTGAAAGGTTGGTAGGGAGACTCCAAAACGAAGCTAAGGAAAAATTTTGGAGGGTGGTTGTAGCCACTACAACACTTAGTGACACACTTGTAGAACTCCAACTCTCTGAATGGACCTTGTTCGATAAAAGCAACTCTAAAACCTCCGGAAGTATTGTTCAATTCTCAGTTCATCTTGGTTTCCACACTAGCTTGATTGTAAGATGTAGTATCTGCCAAGCTCTTGGTCGATTGACACACATTCCAGGCCAAGGCAACACAGTTGTTTCGATTGGGGTTGAGGGGTATATTGATGCACAAGCAGTATAGTCGTCAGAGTCTTAGTTTCATCTCTATTGTTGCTCCACTGCTAGCAGGCCTGGACAGTACCCCGACAGAGTCACATAGGAACACAAGCATGGCTTCGCTTCCAACGAGCCTGGTTAGTTCCCTAGCGGAGTTACTTGCATCACCTCTCTGTGCAGGAAGCCTTTATCTTCTTTCACCTTATTCATTTTCATTTTTTTCAAACTTTTTTCACTTTTCATTTCTTTTCCTTTTTCATCTTCGTAACTGTGCATAACACTTATTCATTTCAGAGGTGGAAGAGGGATCCTAACTTATTGAGAGTACAAGAGGTTGTTCCTGCAGAGAAGTAGTTTATTATACCTCTAACGTACCTGTTAAGGTTTTCCCCTCCACCTTACCCTACTTGATTGAGCCGACAAGGGTTAACCCAAAAACAACTGACTAAAGTAGGTGACACTAGTTAGCGCACAAGCGTTGTGTTTTCACCAAGGTTAATTTCGAACATTACACATTTTCCATCGATGTATCATGGAATAAAAGTAACAAGTTATTCATATAGAGGCAGGATGACAGATAACCAAGTAGTGATAACTGCACAAGACCTCTTGTACTTTACCCAGCTTGCTTCAAGAGTCATACATGGTCTCATGCGAAACTAGCCTATGAACAAAAACAAGCAAACAAACAACAAAGCAAAGCAGAAGCAGAAGTAAATGCAAAAGAAAAGTGAGTAAGCAAACAAACAAACAAACAAACAAAAAAGCAAAGCAGAAGCAGAAGTAAATGCAAAAGAAAAGTGATTAAGCAAACAAGCAAGCAGACAAAAAAACATGTAAAGCAAGAAAGAAAACACGCATGCAAGTAAGCAAACTGAAAGCAAACATTACTCCTACTCCTAAGCTAATAGTGCATAGGCCTAATCACATAAAGTGATACTTACAATGCATCCATCGATGCATTGGCTAACCCATGTTGGTGAAGGCATGGTTCGCGAGCAACACGGTCGTGCGAACCAACAACTGTGAAAGATACAACAACGAAGACAGACACACTCTGAGCTTACAAGCGTCCACGAAACAAAAATGAGTGAAAGTGCATGCCATGTAGTTCTTGGACATGCCATGATGCTATGTGACACTATGTGCAGAGTTTAAGCATACACACGAAACAAAAATGAGTGAAAGTGCATGCCATGCAGTTCTTGGACATGCCATGATGCTATGTGACACTATGTGCAGAGTTTAAGCATACACACACTCTTGACTGTGATATGCAAGCATACGTGAGGAAGGTTGACCACTTACGTTGCGCAAGTGTGCTTGCCGAGTAAAATTCTTCCAATGCATGAGCAATGGGATCGCATAGTTCAAGTGGAGGAAGTGTAATCTGAGTGTTAGATTGATCTTCAATGCATACAAATGAGTGATGAGGAGTCTTTCATGTTTGAACAATTTTATGATCAGAAGTGAAACCAACCTCAGGACAACGAGGGCCTGACATAACCATCAGCTCACGTTGAAGTGCCTTGACAAACTGGGGGGTTTTGTCTTTGTTTACAGATGGATCATCGTACACCAGTGGCTTAGATGGATTAAGAAAGAGTGAATCAACATCATCATCGGATGATGAGGTGAAGAGATCACGACAGCTAAGATCATAAAATCTAGGATGTTGGTCAGCATCCTCGTGATTCGATGAATCACACAGAGGGATAGATGAGAAACAGGAATGTTCATCCTCTGCGTTTCCAGAAAATATAGATGAAAAATCAAGTGGATGTTCAAAGAATGATTGGTCCTCTCCATTGTTAGATGATGAACTGACATCCAGTGTGTCTTGTGAATGATCAACAATGGGTGCTTCCGTGGACGAATATACACATGAAATCAGGGATGGCAGGATCACCAAGGAGGTCAGGAAAAAACGAAGGTGGTATAGACAGACATGTATGGTCCTCTACTGTCGATGGATGTTCAAGCTCCCAGTCATGCTCTTCATGAATGTCAGCGCATGTTGGTTGTGTGACACCAACTCCGTCGATAGATCGATCCTCGTTCAAAACAGGTGTATAGTCTGGAGCGGAAGAACACAAGACAGTGTCATCCGAAGGATTATCCCAGTCCGAAGATGGAGGTTAAGATACAAAATACATGTAACAAGGTATGGGAATCACAACCAAGTCTACGCAAAAATCAAAAGGAGTGATGTCGGGAGGATGCGATGGTTGAACAAATGTGCGTGCATGCTCTCCCACATCACTTTGCGATGGTGGAGCTATTTGATGAGGGAATGACGAACATTCACTTGTGACATCGACCGTTTTCGTCTGTGATTGTGCAACTCCATCACCAAAGCATGCTGAGCGGGGTTTAAGTTTGAAATTCTTCTTGGGATTAACAGATTGGACAAGGTAGTATTTGAATCTGTCCATGAGATAATGAAATTTCATCTGACTTTTCGGGGCTTCAAACATGAATAGATGGAAGCGCTCCGAAAACTCCATAAGTGATTCATGCGGGGCCTTTCGTTGTTTTAATTTTTTTTATTATCAAACACTTAATGATCAAAATGGTGGAAAACAGATCCGATTAGATCGTTGAACTACTTGAATGAGTGCACAAAGTTATGAGGTAGTGTGCCACACAATTGTGATGGATGGTCGCAAAGTGTGTGTGTGTGAGCAACGAACAAACCTCTATTTCATTCAAATCTTCCATGCCCTACGAGAGCGCATGTAAGTCATCTAAGTGCTCAGGCCAGGCCACTTCGCCTTCACCATCATACGTGAGATGTGACAAGTGATCCCATAACTCCCTCTCGACGTGAAAGATATGTCCGTTGGACAAACATTTCAGAGGGCGAACTAAAACAAACTCCATGATAGATGTGCGAAGATTCAAAACAGATGATGAGGGCTCAACTTGTCATTTGGCCCTCCTTCTAGCGCTAGAAATGTTGACGGTGCTGGACCTGCCAACATGTCAGGGGATCTCCCCAATAAGAAGTCCCAATTATACCTCAGACATTTTGGTGTAGGGGTCCCAGTAGTGGGTCGTATGGTAATGCTTTGACAACGATTTCACACAAAGGCAAGTAAGATAACTCTGTTGGTAACAAGGGTGTGACAACTGCAACGAGGCAAGGAAGGTGCATGAGAGGTTCTAACACAAAGGGGTTGAGATGAGTGCGCCCCTTGGAAACATATGATAGCAGGCAGTTAAAAAGGGAACACATGAGCAAAGTTGCATCACAACATGGAAGGAAAGTTAGCTAGCAATCCAAGGTGATGGTTAAACCAACAACATGTTTAAGAAAGATTCATACATACACAGATAGCTATACATGCATGCGTAAGTAAACAGATACATATAACATTTAGAGTAAACGAGATAGCATAGAATACAATACAACATATGCATGAAAAGTGTTTGCTCTTGTTATATTAAGAAGTGCAAGTTCCACTCATACAATACATCCATGTCCAACCACTAGTTCCGATAGCGGAATGTTACAACCACAACCGCCTACTCCTCCAAAGAGATGTACTAGCTCTGCACAATGGAGAATCCAAGGCTCGTTACAATACTATCCAAGCTCTCTCCAAGATAATCTTATCGGAAGCTTGGTTGACCAAAAGCCTTTACAATGAGTTATGAGGTTCTATTTATAACAAAGGGTGGGTTGACCCTTGACATTCCCCTTTGTGACAGTTCATCTACCCTCATGACTCTTCATCTACTTTATGACTGTTACATCCAACTATCAACACTTCAACTTCCACTTGACAAGACGTTACATTACAATGCATATGTGCTCATGTGAGACAAAATGGCTTGAGAAATCCATGCAAGACATCACTGACATTCGATCTGTTGTGGTGAGACCAACTCTTTGACATGCTGGTGATAGTGAAGGTGGTGAGCTGATGCCAAGCTTGGTCGTCCGTGATGGCGTGCATGAGCTCCATGGTGACATCTTACTGAAGCGAACTCTTACCTCCATTGTAACCGGGTGCATTGGTATGGCTCCTCCATCCAACTCATCTGCTAGCATGCACATAGTCTTCTTGGGTGCGGCCGAACCGGAAATGCACTGATGCATAGTGTCCGCATTGATCTTCCAGTGTGTGTTGGTGGTCATGCGCATCAACTATCAACTACATGTTCAACTCCGGCGAGACTTGCTACTTGTCTTCGCCTTGGTGAGTGTGCTGATGGGTGCGATCACATGTGTGTGCATAATGACATGCATGTTGCTGCATTCCCTTGCATGCGATCAACAACACTGCTCACCATGTCTGCTCTGTGCCAGCTGCTGGGATGAATCTATAACTTGTACGGGCACAGTTTCATCCATATGTGCATGTTGCATCCCATGCTGTACCTGTTCCTGCTGCAACCTATTATCTTGTCTATGTCGCTTATGTTCTTGCTTGAGTTGTTGCTTGAGCACATGCAACTCCTTCTCTATTCCGTTCTCTACATTAGCGTGATCTTCATGTTGCGTCGTCATCTCATAGCTTGAGTCTCCAAAGTTTCTTTCACCATAAGTGGATCTGCTTGAGCTTGCAACTTTGTTCCACCTCTGTGTCGTCAACAACCTTCCTCTTGCATTCGTTGCATCTAGTATGCTGCCTTCAGCTGCTGTTTATGGTGCTGCTTGCTATGATGTTGCTGCCGTCATATTTTGATGTCCTTGTCTACAAATAACTTGATGTCTTCGTGGGTAGACAAGTTCATAAACACTTGATCAAATGCATCCCCAAGTGTGCTCTGAACGGTGTCTTCGACTCTGCTCTCATGGAAACGATTGTACATGTACTGCTGAGAGGCAGATGAACACTTGCGATACATGGAGACATGGCAACACTCATGGCAAGCAATTTATCAGTCGAAAACTAAAATGATCTTGAGAACTGACTTGCAACATACTTGTGTGACTGATCATGAAGGTTGCGCAATTTCTATCGGAAGGTCGAGAGACTGATTGCCAAGATTGCCCAAGGCACAGTTCGGGCTGTCAGGAGGCTGACTGACTACTGGAACTGCGCAATGCACAGTCCAGCCTGGTTGCTGACTGTTGGAACTACGCAATGTGTAATCTCAGTTGGCAATGGTGCAGGCTTAGTGAGTGCATTACGCAATTTTCTGGGCCAACAATCACTGTCCCTCAGAATTGCACGATGCAAGACTGGAGGACAGTCACTAGGAAAAATGCGCATTTCCTGAGAGGAAGACAAAGCCTTCCCTCTTAGGATTGCGCAATGTTGTCTTGGTGAGGCAGAGTTCGGGCCAAGGCTACTAAGACCCGCTAACAGGCAATTGAAAGCGAATGTGAATGTGAATGCATGGCGATACTGAGTGTAAGCATAAGTGAATGATCGTGCATGCAGACATTGAAAGAAAGATTCAGAAAATGAAACAACATCCGTGTGGGTGAAGCGAGTTGCCGAATCGCTGACTATTCATGAAAAACAGTTTCATGCATGCGACATCAGTGAGATGTTAACGAAAACTGAAATGGTGCTAGTACAAGGTAGTATGTATCAAAACGATAACAAATGCTCACTGAAATCAAGCAGATAGAATTCATACGAAGCGAAACACAAAAAGCGCCAGAAATGCAACACAAGGTATGGAAGGTAGGCTTACCCCAAAATAGCTGCGCTGAATGTGTTGTCGACTCCTAGGTACGATGTGGGATTTCAGAGCTGCAAGGTTGATGTGAGGAATGAGCTTTATAGTGCCTAGTTCATGAGTTTTGATAAAATTGAAGATGTGATGCGCATGCCATAAATCTAGGGAGAGTGACATTTGGTGGGAGGTTTCTGAAATGATTCTTGCATGCAACCTCCAACAGCTAAAAGTAGATCCATGAATCAAGGGATGCCTTTGCATGGTGCCTTGGGAGAAGCAGCCCATGCATGCAAATCAAATTTGCTCGATCTCGGAGGGAACCGGTCAACTCAATTGCACATGCAAGAGGCTGCTCAACTGCTGGGAGAAAAAATCACATTTCTGGATGGGAGCTGGGCTAGCTACCCAGGAGATTTATGCAATTTCTGGGTAGAGCAGCTGATTGCTACCCAGGATTGTGCAATTCTTGGGCTGAGTAGCCCTGTTGGGAAGAATTCTGCAATTTTCTAAATGAAGCATGATTGGCAGAATTGTGCAATTCTGGAGCCCAACAGGCTACCAGACTGAAGTGTGCAATTTCTGGAGGGAAGGTTGGTTGCCCTCCAGAATTGCACAATTTCTTGAGGGAGCTACTCAGCTTGCAACTGGACCAAGTCTAGAAGAACAACCTATGCGGGGGGGGGGAATATGCAGATGGTTGTTTTTGTTTCAAGAATATGATTTTGAGGTGATTGTGAAGCCAGGAAGGTTGAATGTAGGCCCTGACCATCTGTTGCGCATTGAGATAGGAGAGGAGCCTACTAATTTGGAGGAAGGGTTGCCTGACATTCAACTCTTCATGATACGCATAGTGGATAACCAATAAAATGCAGAAAGGCTCATCAGAAAGATAAACTGATAATTTTAAGACTTTTGTAAGGCAATATTTTAATTAGAAAACAATTATGAAGTTGCTCTTCAAATATTTTAAAAGACCCATTATTGTACATTGTAAGGTGCGACTCTATATTTGTTGCTCGTTTTCATCGTGACAGAGTGATATTCCTCTATATGTATCTACAATTGTTAGTACTATATTTCATGTCACAAGCTCTGATAGACAAGATGTCATTCTACAAGAAAAACATTGAAGCTTGTGTACTTGACGAAGCAAGACATGTTGTTGTGAAAGGTTGGTAGGGAGGCTCCAAAATGAAGCTAAGGAAAAATTTTGTAGGGTGGTTGTAGCCACTACAACAGGGCCCCTAATTGACTTAATTAAATGGTCGATGGTAATCAATGATATATGTGCATCATCAGATTGTAGATGGTAACTGATGATACTTATGCATATATTTTAACATGAATAACATCAACAACACTTAAACAAACTCCCTAACCCATAATTGACTGTGCATCACCAAAGATTGAAACACTTGACACATTACATTAGATGTCACGTTGATTAAAATAATAAAGACGAACAACAAAACATAACAAATAAAGGTGATGCATGTGTGATACCACAAGCAACAGTAGGTTCAAATGCATGATCACACCAATTGTTGTCATTGCGCCCTTTGACACCCTTATTCCTAGTTTTAGAAGCGTTAAAGGTGCCCCTCTTAAGACAAATTACAAAATCAGAAGCAACACTCTCATGGGGACGTCTAAGAAAGCACTGCATGTTATGATTTGATTAGCCATCTTCAATAATAGTTTTGTTCTACCATGTTGGTGTTAGTACTAG
>APFE031581419.1:78473-95768 GCA_000404065.3 Pinus taeda
AATCAATTAATATTGTAGCCAACCCCTTTTATTTATTAAAACCCAATAATATATAAAAAAATGAATTTTAATTTTTTTAATAATGAGTGACAGGAGCGTTTGAAATCCGCCAAAAATCCCGCCTTTTCCATGGCAAAGGACGAATGTGTTAATGTAAAAAAGCCCAAATTCGAAACATGATCAGCTATATGAATCTCACTTCACACCAACAATGCAAACACCAGCAGAAACAACCAAAGCAAACAAACGAAAGGAGGAGCCGAGAAATATTTGAACCACTCTGCGGACCATCCAGAATTGGTGAGTCTCAATCTCGTAAGGTAGGTGATCCTACAAGGCAAGGGCGTAGGGCCTCGAGACAATCGAGGGCTAATTTAAGGGTATTGAGGCCCTACGCCTTGCCTTGTAGGATCACCTTACGAGATTGAGACTCAACAATACTGGATGGTCCGCCGTTTAATGGCCTGGAAGCGGTTCACCGAAGCCCGGGAGGAATGCTGGAACACACTAGACAAACTCAAACGAAATTTGTTCTCCGCTGCCAAGGAGAAAGATAAGTATGACGTTCATCTGTACGGGGAGCAGGCAGCGGGATCAGACCCTAGTCTGGCAGGTTTAATTTTGGGACTCGTGATGGATCTGATTATTTGTATTGGCGAAAGCAGACCAAATGATGCAGAGACCTTGGAGAAGGTCCCGTTGCTTGTCGATCAGCTCACGCCATGGCTGAGGTTTTCAACATTTTCCTTGAATTATACTTCTTGTCATTAGAAACATACTTGGAGTGTTTTTCACTGTTTGAAAAATACTTCTTCTTATGTTTTTATTGGTTGCAGGGTTCTAGACAAGAATAGCGCCGAAAAATACAATAGCATGCTGTTTAAAGGATTGCAAAAATGCATTGAGTTCATGGCAAAAGAGCCCAGTAACTTCAACCCGAAATTGATAAGGAATATAAGCATTCTAGCACTAAAAAACTGTGCCTATTCTTCAGTAAAGGATCAATTTATAAATGTGTGTCCTCATACTGTTCACCAAGTACTTGATTATAGCAAACTTGTTTTTGAATTGAATTTATGATATTTTTCGAATAAAGAATTTATAAGTGTTTTGAAAATGGGAGAATGCAGGCAACTTGTCGAATTTGTCACCAGCTTGCCTCTGGAGGGTCCCAACTCTCTTCTACTGTTGATAGCACATATAAAGTTGCTCTGAACATTCTTTTCAAGGATCAGCAGGTGTTGTTGCATTTATCCTGCACTCAATTATTGCAGCACTGGCGTTTTTTGTTTTCTTACGCTTTTATGTTTCTTGTTGAGGTTTTCATGTATTATCATGAAGTGTTCTATCTCAATAGTTTGTTCCCCAACTTGGTAAAATCATAATTTCCTCTTCAATTATGTAGGGGGTGCTTGTTTTATTTTTTTCAAGAAAAATGTCACAATTCCTTTATTTAAAAAAGAAACTCTGAAATTACGTTAAGTGCCCAAGAACACTGTAAGGAAAAAAGAATACTGCCACTAGCTTTTTAAATATCAGGTCTAAAGAAAAAACTGTACTAACAAGCTAGCCACTAGCTATACTAACAAGCTGTAATTTCTCAAAATCAAGTTTCCAGTGAGAGCCAAGCAAAGAGTCTAGGCTTTTTATAACTACAATTATATCACATGAAGTAATAAAGGACAAAAAAATGTCCATGTCACAAAGGTACAAACATCAGACAAAGATCTGTCTAGCAGACACAACATCCTTCTTTGAATCCCTAGATCCACTTTGACTATCCATCTGTGATATTATTTAATTCTCAAAAACTACAACAGGAGAAACTTACCATCTCACTCGATGGCTTTTTGACCCTTTCAATAAGATGCTTGAAGCTCAGATTGAGGTTCCTGCTCTATCCTATAGATCATTTCACAATCAGCTGAGAATCCCCAAAGATTTACACATTTTGGAATGCCCCTTTGCACAGTGATTTCCACCACCACAAGGACTGCTTTTACATCTACCATGTTATTGGTGCCATACTCTAACCCACATGAGAAGGAGAAGGAATGGGACTTTAAGACATATATAACTCTTCCCACCCCACCTTTGCTTGGATTACCTTATGAAGCACCATCAAAAGAATCCCATGGCTTAGGCTTGTCTAATTGCAATTGACCAATTTGCCTCAAAGACCTTAATAGTAATCTTCTTCCTATGGGCCATGAAAAGCACACTCGATTTTATAGAAGACCTAGAAGGGGAAGATTGTTAATTTTAGTAACAATGGTATGTTCTATGCTTAAGAGCAATCTTTCTTCAATTTTCTTATTAGCCCAATATCAATATCCAGTTTAGCAATCACATCAATATGATATTAAAATGCAGATAGAACATAAACAATAACAGTAGAAGACAAGCCAAGACAAGAGGACACAAGATATGGCATCATCTAGGGACAAACCCTAATGTGGGGAAACCCTTGATTAATTCTTTTTATAATTATTCAAAAGTTCAGCAAAGAGAGAGAGTACAATATACAATATCCACTTGCCCAATCACAGTGAAATCTGATCAGTCAAACAATAGAAACAAAAAGCCCTAAACAGAAAGTCAACACTTGTCAACATGGCAGATTTTGACCTCCAAAACAGCTTTGTTAAACTTGGTCAACTCGGCCTCCAACAACTAGTCAAATCAGCCCAAAAACAGTCCAACAAGGTCCAATCAAATCTGGTCAACAAAAGTCAACGCAGTAGCAAGCCCTTCCACAGTCAATGTTGGTCAAAAAGTGGTCAAACAACCTTGGTTTTTGTGCCCAAAACTGTGGCCTACCCAAACAGAGATACCCCACACAAAACCGCAACCAAAACTGGTCAACACTGGTCAACACAAGGACAAAAAATACAACCCTTTCTTTGTATGTGTGGAGAGAGAGAAGCCTCAGAAATAAGTCTATACCTCTAGGCGAGAGGTGGGGAGACATCAAGTTCTAGACTCCTGAGTTGCACAGAGATGTGCAGGGTCCATAGAGAAGCAACATTTGCAGTTTACTCCTCACATGGATCATTACCCTTGCTACAGGGCCCCACAATATTCAGTAGTAGGAGGATCAATGTCAGTTGGTGTAGTCAGCTCCAGAGTTACAATTGCAGACTAGTTGCAGTGAGATGTTGAGAAGCATAGAGCATTGTTGATAACAGTGCAAGAGGCACAGTGCAAAGTCAATAACAACATGAATTTCCCAGTGGACAATGCAGAGGCTAGTAGCAGTCAGAGACTCAGGAGACAATTTTATTATGTGATCACAGTTGATTTAGTATTTTGGATGCTTCGATGCTTCTTAGTTGCATTAGTTGCAACAACAACAACAACAATGAGAGGGAGTGTTAGTTGGGTTGTAGTGCAGATGGAAAAAGTTGGCAACAGTACAAGATGTACATTGTAGTGTCAACATCAACACGAATGCAACATGGTTTAGCTACAGTGAGTGGCAGATGAATCAAATATTTATCGCAATGGTTGATGGACAGTGGCAGGTAGCTATAGTTGTCGAACATCAACAACGTGTATGGGAGGATGATGTAGAGACAAGTTGTTGTAGTAGTGCAACACTAGAACAACTTCTTCGCTAAGAGGAAGTGTTAGTTTTTGTAGCATCAGATGGTGTTATGGTCTCAAACTTTGTGGAGAAGGCTAAAACACATGAGATCTCTAGAACCCATAAATTGTTTCTAGAAATTCCACATAGAGACAACTCAATTAAATTAATTGATCGATTATTAAAAATGCCTAAGTCTAACTTAGGGAAATCGATTAATTAATGGGAATTAATTGAGAAAGGTGAGAATTCTCTAGAAACTCACATTGATCGACTTAGAGATGATCTTAGCCATCAATGAGGATTTAATTGTGGTTGTTGGTGATTCAACTGAAGATTATAAGAGGAGGTCGATGGAGTTGGAGAAGAACACACTTGGGGAGCGAGTTACTTGGCAGAGGTTGAGTTTCCCAACTATAGTGATTCAACGGAGAAAAGTTCGAGCAGAGAGGGGATGCAGAGACAATGAGGGGTAGAGATACTGAGTTCGAAGGAGGATTTCCAGTTCCAGAGAGGCAACAACAAGTGACAAAGGTATTCCACTTGAGGTTGCACAAAAGCTTCAACAAGAGCAGTTTGATTTAGCTGGAGAGGAAGTCGATTCAGCTTCCAGAGGCTGGGAAAGTCTTCAAGAGGTTTGGAGAGTCACTTCCAGGAGTAGAGACATGCAAGACGACTTGATAAGAAGCAAAATAGAGCCACACATGTGAGGGTTTGCACAACTTTGGCGCAGAAGGGCTTGAGCAAGGGTTAGACTGCCAGTTTTCTGAGAGAGACAAGTGTTGGGATTACTTGTGGAGAGAGAAAATTTCTCTCTAATTATTTGTCATATATTTGCTGATTGGATAACCAATTGGGCATCCAAAGATTGTACTCAGAATTTCATTGCTGCATAATAATAAAACCCTCGGGCCTCAGCTACTGCACCGATTTCCCTACATTGGGTTTATTTGGGGACGATTGTCCAAAGATAATTGTGTCATTTTTATGTGTGTGTGCTAGCATTTTCTTAGTTTCTAGCATTTTATTTTCTGCAATGTTTTTTATGGTGAAAATTTGCATTGCAATTTATTCAATATTTGTCGTAGCAAATAAACTGCATAATTAATTTGCAATTAGAAGAATAAATTTCCAGTTGTTGAAATTAGACTCGTAAATTTTGACAAATGTGGATTCCGTTAGATATCATTTGGTCCCCTATATCTCAAAGCTTGAAACTTCAAAGAAGATGTATGATGCCCTAGCTAATCTATTTATAGTTAGCAACATTGGTCAAGTTATGAGTTTGAAGAATGAGCTTCGTGATGTAAAGATTACAAATTATGACACTGTGTCATCATATTTCATAAGAATCTCTCAAGTAAGAGACCAACTTCAAGCAATTGATGAAGTCATCTCTGAGAAGGAACTTGTGGCTACAACACTTATTGGATTACCTAGATCATGGGAAGCGTTTGCAACTAGTATAAGTAGCAGGAAGGAAGTTCCCTCTTTTGAAGATTTATGGACCTCTTGTGCTAAAGAAGAATCAAGGCTTATATCAAGAGATAGAAAGGAAGAAGACTCTTAAGCATTTGCAACACATTTCGACAAGAAGAATGGAGGGAGGAAGAAGTTTGGTTTACACCAAAAGGAAGACCCGCTCCATAAGGAAAGAAAGGTATGTCAAAAATTCAATGCTATCGTTGTCATAGATTTGGTCACTATATGAGAAAATGTCTTGAATGAACGGATGGTAGAAAAGAGGAAAGGAAAACAACATGCTTCAACAATAGACATTGATGAACATCCATAGAAATCCAAAGGTGACAAAAATTTCTCTTTTATTTTTCTGCTCTAACAGGTTCTATTGTAGATGACGATGATATGTGGTTGGTGGATAGTGGTGCTTCAAGACATATGCCAAGAGATTGTGGCAATCTCACTAGCATGTTGGAAAGAAGATTATCACAAAGGGTAGAGCTTGGAGACAACCACAACTATGTAGTTAAATGAATTGGAAAGACATCCATTGAGTTGGAAATTGGTAACAATGTTCTATATGTGCCAAGTTTGAAAAAGAATTTAGTCTCTATTTCATGTTTGGAAGATAAAGGAGATAGAGTAGCATTTGTTGATGGGAAAGGGCTAGTATGCCCCAAGGGCTCTAGTATAGATGATGCTAGAGTTATTGGAATTCATGAAGGAAGATTGTATAGACTCTTGGGTCAACCAACACAAGCTTTAGTACATGATGAAATTAATCGATGTGAACTATGGCATAAGAGATATGCTCACCTTTATTACAGAGTGGTGCTTGCTTTGAATCAAATGGTTTTAGATGTTCCCAAATCGCAGATAGAACATGAAGGTGTATATAAAAGTTGTGCACTTGGAAAAAATGTCAAGAAGTCATTTCCAAGCAATGATAGTAGGTCCAAAGAAATTTTGGATTTGATTCATTCTGATGTATGTGGTCCTATCTTAGTGAAAACACTTGGAGGTTCTTTATACTATGTAATTTTTATTGATGACTTCTCTTGTAAGACATGGATCTATCTCATGAAGACCAAGGATGAAGTCTTCACCAAGTTTCAAGAATTCAAGGTTGAATTAGAGAACTTGACAGGGAAGAAGATCAAGATTTTAGCTTGAAAACCCTTTATTGAGAATACCAACACCCAGATAGATATCTATTGTTTCTTTGGCCAATTTGGTCAAGTCAGCTAAACATAGGTTGCTTGAGGCATCTTACTACTGAAAGTACCAAGCCTTTAAATAAACTCAATCACATCAAATACTATGGGCAAATATCATGGGCAACCCAATACCATTGGCTTGTAAATTACCCATGGTAAAGTTATCAATGTCCAATTCAAGGTTAAGTTAGTAACTCTTTGAGTGTGTTAAGGTTAATTTAAATTTTCCTTGTTTAAACTTGAGTCACAACAAACATTTACTCTCAATGTTTATATTCTAGTAGAAATACAAAATGCTCCCTTTAATTATGTCACCTAGGGTTTGTCTAGACCTTAAATTGGTGATCCAACAAACTAAGGTTAGGCATGCCTAACTAGGGTTTCATAGTCGTATGCCCATTTACATTTGACTAACGCCAAACCCATAAAACATTTACCACTATATGCTAGCATATGATGCTATTAAACATCTACCATTTTTTTTCTTGCATTGCTTCTTGCTCCAGTTATAGTTGCATGAATTGTGTACTTGTTAACCAAATATTTATTCATTGTCTCTCCTATATTTACTTTTGCTAAAATTCCACATTAATCCTTGTGATGCATTTCCATGTGATTTCCACTATTGTACCTTCTTCACGAATTGCTAAAGTGAATCAACCTCAGTTAACCTCTTGAGATTTGCTATCCACCATGCGCACAAATTTCCTTCACCAACGTCCACTTGGATTTGTAACATGCCCTCACAAAGATTATTATTGTAGCCTCTTAGACACCATTTAACGCTATCCTTTGATTTTATTTCTCATAGGAATGATACATACATAAGCCATACCTTTAACATTAGTGTTACATCCTTAGCCTAGAGATAATAAGTGTGAGCTTGTCCCTTGTCGTCGAGAAGAGATGGTATTGCATCCTCCATAACTCGCACACAACAAAACTAGACACAAACACCTTCAACGTAGAACACCACATAAACAACACTAGATTGATGTTCATCAACCCCACTCCAATGTAAGAGTGGTGACTAGATTTTTTGAAATTTGTAGCTCGTGCAAGTACTTCTGCACAAGCCTTGTGTCTAGGCGTGCAAAAGTTGCCCACATTTCACCTTAGAATATTTGTTGATGTAACTTAGCCTAAGTTAAACTTAGGAAAAAACACATAATTATATGCTTGCTTGTTGATCTAAAATAAAAACTTAGATAAAGTAAATTATTTACTTAAGTGATTTGTTGAATTTCCACAACCCTGGTATCTAAGATAGAATCTAAAAATCTCTGATGCTACCAAAACCAAAAATCTCAACAAAAGCTACTTTGCACAGTGGAACAATAGAATGCAGTAAATTAATCATGTGCACAATATGAACAATAACAACAATATGCGTAACCCAACTTCGTTATATTATCAACATATAATACAATAGTCTAGGGCTCCCGTACAAGGGATAATGGCCCTCAAATATCCACAAGTACAAGAATACAAGAAACAATGACAATCTCGTTGCTCTATTGCACAATCACAACATCTATGTCGTATCTTGTCTTGTTGGTCCTTCGCTTCCGATCTGCTCTCTAGTTGCCCCTTAGTCCATCAAGAAACAACACAAAGACTCTAGGAGGGCTGCCACTTATCACTGCTGCAAGTCATTTTTGTTACACTGAACACAAGCTGATCCAATCTGCTCCTCTAGGTTGGCCAATACCTGAGCTATCCAATTGCCTTCTTAGTAGCTTCCTTCGTCCATCAAAGATCTACACATAGGCTCAAATCTTCACCCAACACACAACTGTCAACGTCCTTCTTGTCCACTTGTTACGGGGCTACTTTGGACATCTACACGCTGCTCTCCATCAGTCCAAAGATGCCCAATACTTCACTGTAGAATCTGCTCCTAGGAAAGGACTTTTAACCACCCTAGTTAGCCCTCTTCAATTGGGTTCCACAAGGTGCACAAATTGTCCACACTTAGACAACCATCCAACTAGCATTCAACACAAATACATCACATACCTGGTATCATTGAGGGTTGGTGTCATCTACAACAAGTTTGTTATACCTAATTAGGGCTGCTAGCAAGTTGCCACAACTCCTCTTTTCCACCTTACAAACCGCTTTCGAGCTGCGGCTTACATCCAACAAGTTTTTCCCTCTCTAGGATGTTGTTCTAGGTTAATCCGCACCCCAAACTCAACTCCTAGGCTCCCTGTTTTGATCTGCGGCCCTCCTTGTAGCTCCTAATAGCCTTACGACCCTCTTTCCCAAGTGAAAACAACGCTGTGGCCTATCTGGAAGCTACAACCAGGGCTGCGACCTTATTCTAGGAGATAATCCTCACAAAAACATGCCCAAAACACCATGCAACCTCCCTTAATTGATGTCGCCTCCTTCTCTGCTTATGCTCATACTTGTAAGAGACAAAACAACCCAGAAACACAGTCCCAAACAAAACTCATCCTTCTTCTATTGAACTCGATTGCCTCACATGTATCTTCTATTGATGAATGTACATTTGGATGATCAAAATGACATCAAGTCACCTTGTATTTATACTCTCTACAAATGCTCCAAAGGGACATGTCTTTTGGACATTTCTACCTCAAGCCTACATGACTTGTATTCCCAAAAACCAATCATTACCTTCAAAAATTCATAACTCATTGTCGACATTCGATGATTTTCATTGCGTTGGATTCTCCTTAACGTCCTCTTTTATCTCCATCCATCACATGCCCAAAATACTTCATGGTTTTGGTCCAACTATCAATGGGTGCAAAACCCCAACCTTGTGTTCCAAGCCCACAATGCCCTATTGTGGCGCTCCAACCAGGGTAGGGCTTGGAGTATCTCCTAAGCTACTAAAAAATCAATATGATTAAGTTTCACTCTATCTGTCGATCTAATCTTGATCATCCATCACTTTGAGATTTGGGTTAGGGTTAAGATTAGGGTTTTGGGTTAGGGTTAAGATTAGGGTTTTGGTTTAACGTGAAGTTATAAAGGGCGAGGCTAAGGTGAGGAGAAGTCACAACAATAACACAAGATTGAGAGAGGCTTCTCAGTGAGCATGTGCTCGATCCGAGAGTGTAGTGAGGCTGGTGGCCAGTTTTGTATTTTCTCAGTTGGGCCATAATCCTTGGTATGGGAGCCCAATTAAGTTCTGTGATTAATTTATTAACGAAGAACTGGTGATTGGGCAAAATTTGTATGTGTATGTGATTCAGATCAAGCTTTTTTTTGCTTTTGCTATATTTTGTGTGTTAGGATTCTTACCATGTATTTGTTCATTAATAATTGTTGGGAACCAAACACTGGGTGTTGGGTTTAGAAAGTCTAACATGGTATCAAAGCTTGAACTTTGAATCGATCTTGGAATTATAGGTGTCGAGTTCGTATCGGATCACTGAAGCTAGGTTGGTTGGGATCATACAAATTGGGATTTTAAGGTGACAAGTTTTTTTTTAAAGGGTTAAGATTTGCTTTTTTGTTCTTACAAGCAAGCAAATTTTTGGGTCGAAGAAAAAAATACGAGTAAAAAAAAAAAAACATAAAAAAGAGGAAAAAGGGCACAATTTAAAAAAGAAAAAAAGAAAAAAGAATAAAGAAAAAGGAAAGTGCATAGGGGCTATGTGGCGACCGACAACTGGGCCAACTAGCAGCCGTGGGGGGCAGCCGCTGCCACGCAATTGATCGACCGACATAGCGCCAATCGCGACAAAGTGGCACCAAAGTGACTGATGGAGTGCGTAGTGGCAACGTGGTGCAGAGGGTTGACATGGGTGAAGTAGTGCGAAGCAGACCGCAACAGGTGAATTGGTGCTAACCGATGAGAAGAGAAGGCACAACCACCCAACAACAATCAGGTCGAGGAATTGCAGGAGGCACCCAACATGACTAACAAAGAAACGCTGCACATGAACGATTTGGCTGAAACAAATTAGGCTAATGTGGTCATAGGTAGACAGTCGGGTCAGCGAGTTGAGCGAACTACAAAAGGTTGTCAAAACAGAGAGGGGTTGCCCACCAGCTAATACAAAAAGGAAATGACCACAAACACAAACCTCAAGTTGACTGAATCAGATAGCAAAGCCATTAAGGAGTTTCACCAACCAATCGTGAAGTAGCAGAGGTGTGATTGGGCAGAGGGAGATACCATGGTCGAAAGTCACAAGGTAAGGAGGGTTGAATCACCGTGAATCAGCTGGTGAGGGACGGAGGCTGTGATAGTGGTGTTGGCTGAACAATGAAGGGGCTAAAGCTCGTAGTGTGACCAAGTGCAGTGATAGGGCCAAGATTCATGATTGTGGAAGCAAACGCGAAGGCCACCCAATTTTTTTTTTGTTCGCCTCTATACTTTTAAAGTGTTTGGGTAACATGCTTGGGCAACGTGCAGAGGGTGAAAAGTTAGTTGTTGGTTAGTTCGACAAAGATGACTATTGGGCTACATTATGCGGACAAGTTGGACATGGCAAGAAATTTCACCCCATGGTGATGGAAAATTGATAGAGATGGCAGTTGAATGATTTTTCTTATTAATGACATTATCTTGTGATGTTTTTTGTTATTATTATTAGTTGTTTCGATTTATCTTTTCTTATCATCAAGACTAATGTCAAGCAACAAATAAAAGAGTACACAAGATGTAGGCAAGCTGCCAAGGCAAAACCCCACTCTAGGGGAAAACCCAGTCAAAATTCATTCTTCAGTAGATTCAAGATGAGACGACCAAGGCCCTTACAACTAGACTATAGACATCCTCCATCAAGTCATCCTCAGTTGATCTTCCTTTCATGTGATGACATATCAAGATTCATATCACTGTGTTAGCATTGAATACTTGCTACACCGAAACATCATTATTGCAATACACCGAAACATCATTATTGAAACTTGATGTTGCTTCTCAACTTTTCATAGTAGGACTATCAACTGAATCTTTGACAAAATATTCCTCAATCATACACCTTCCTTTTTTACTTCATATGCAACAACATATTCCTCAATTGGATCCTGCTTTCCTTTTTTCAACAACACCTCAAAATGCATTCTCCTATTTCCTTCTCTTGTTCATGGCCTTCGCTAAAACTTACGACTGTTAGTCATGGTCTAGTGCATGACACATGAAGTAGAGAACCATATCTGTCACTCCCTCTTAATCAGAGAGGATCTAATCATTCCTGTACAAGGAATATTCTCATCCATCCTCTTATCCTAAGGAGATTCCTTTCATTCAAGCTCCCTCTTAACCTAGGGAGATTTCATTCAGGCTCCCTCTTAACTTAGGGAGTTCTACTTCTTTACGACATCGGAGAATCTTTCATGGCTTCCATCATTCTTGTCATGCTTACCACATCAACTTTACTTACGATCATCTTCACTAACTTGAAGATGATGTACTTGCACAACTTAGATAGCAAGTACAACAAAAATTATAGAAGCATGAAGTTAACCATATCAAAATCTCATAACAACAAAAGCATTTAGACTTTACAAACATAATTAACAAGAGACTATACTTCAACTTCTTGCCCAGTTTTAGTTACAAACCCTAAATCACATTCATAACTCAGATTTCAAATTCATTATATCTAGGGTTTCAATATTCTTTCAACGATAATTTCTTTTATATAGCAAACCTTAAGAACAAATCAAATCAATGAATCTAACAACTTTCAGAATTCATATGTTAGACTCATTAAGATTTCATACATGAGCTTCAACAATCACAACTTAATCAACATCATGACTAGCATCTACTAGGGTTTGATGTAAACCCTAGATTTCCATCTTCAAATTCTCTGCAATCACTATATAGATTCATAAATTCCAGACGGTTATAGATACTAGAGAATTTAACTACTACTAGGGTTTAGTTGCTAAACCCTAGGTTTTCCATCATCCTAAACCATCAAACTTTGACTAGGGCTTGTTTCCAAACCTTAGGACTCATGACCATTAACACTTAGGTCAACACATATATTTAGGAATTCATTAGCATATCATAAGCACATCATATGTCAGGCAATACTAATATGTTAGACATATATCGACTTAGAGCAGGCTAGGGTTTCAGCCAAATGAACACATACCTAGGTTTTTATTCCTAGGACTATAAATACATAACAAGGGTTTTGCTTATAGACCGAACCAAAACCTTGAAGATCTAGGGTTTTATAACATAGCAAAGCAAACCCTACAGTACCAAAACTTCACACCATTTTAACCCTAACAAGTTAGGGTTTTCATGATCACACCAAAACCCCAAACATGACATCATTAACAAAATTTCAAATAACATTTCACAATAACTCTAAGCAGTTTTAGAGTTTCAGACGTTAACATTAACATACCCTTAGGTTAGGGTTTTTCAGATAACCTGTTTAGGGTTCTATAAAAACAATCAAGGATGTAGGGAGGGTAAATTTATCAAAAGATGAATTTCCCTAAAAATGAATCTTTATGATTCAAGATAGCTAGACATAACGACGTCAGTAATGTAATGCAAACTTCAAAAATAGGATGATCAATGAATCTTGTAAGGAGTATAGTTTGAGGCATACTTGGATATGTTCCTTGGCAAACTTGATAAGGATTTCTTGAAGTGTTCTCTTTGTATTAAGCCATCGTCTATTCTACTTGTAGTACATACTTACAAGCACAACATGTGATACCAAGGACATAATTTAATTTCTCAAGTTAGATCTTCTACATAATCATGTAGGATGGAATCCTATGATAAGCTGTTCATTCTTTCAATCATCAATAGGACCTTTTATTTGACATCCTAGATTACATGTAAGGATAAGGATTTAAGGTTCTTGAATATAATTTTAGGGATTACATTTTTTACATTAGACTGATTGTAAACTAGCATTATCTAAAAATCGAAAAGCTCAAAAATACGTACCTTGTGACTTACATACCTCTTGCTGCATCTTGTTGAGTGCAAAATACTTACTTGACTTTCTTACTTTGGTTCCTTGTGCTAGAACTTGATAGATCTTCATAGGCAACAATACTAAGTTCCATTCCTTCAACGAGTGGAAGACAAAATATTTTTCACTGCTTTGACTTTATCATTGTAACACCACCGAGACCTTATTAAGAGCACCAAACTGATGTCACTGCGGTGGCATTGAACTGAAATGGCACCCAAACTGTGATACTGAAGTAGGTCCAAGTCACTATGACATATCACCAAAATCGTAGTTACTGTGGGGGCACTGAACTGTGGTAATACCAAATCTATAGTAACACCAAGCTGTGGTTAGCATTTGAGCTTATCTCTATAATGCCACTGAAAATCATCTGAGCTTATTTATGAAATATATAGTGAAGTTATATCTTTATTGTGCCTTCGCTGAAATGTCCATACTGTGCCTTCAAGAAGTGTTGAGATTGAGCCTTTTCCGAAAATGTTAAAACTATGCCATTACCGAAACATGCTACAAACCCAATCTAGAAAAAATCCAAACTTGTTATATCACCGAGGTTTTGTTCATTAGATGACCGAAATCTTTTCTCTATGGTGGTATTGAAACAATGATTTTATCTCAATCAACATTTACCAAATTGACACGAGATATACTGTGGAGTGAGGTATACCCTCCTCACGTTGGTCTTCAATACAAAACCTTCCTCAAAGATTTTATAAGTGGTCTTCAAACTGCCATTGACCATGACCATAATTTTGATACCATGTTGGAAAATCGATAGAGATGGCAATTAAATGATTTTCCTTCTTAATGGCATTATCTTGTGATGTTTTTGTTATTGTTTTGTTCTGGGATGGATAGGTGCTTCTGTATTTAGAGGGAGCTACCTTAGATGCAGTTGTAATGCTTGGCATCATACAAGGGTAGTCATACAGGTCGTTGGGACAACTTGTGGGTATATCCGAGGGGATCTTGGATACAAGATTAGTCTCAGCTACTGAGAGGGAGCAGGTGGCGAGGAAGAGTAATTCCTCAGGCACTGCCAGGAGCCTCAGTTGGTATGATATGACATTGATGGATGCTCAAGAGTAGGATCCTCAGGGCATGGTTGGATGTGACATGTTTTCATCTCAGGTTTCAGATCAGGTAGTAGGATAGGATTTAGTGTTAGAGGGAGCAACTATAGAACTGAGATGGGCTAGGAGACATATCCAAGTGGATGAGGTTCTTTCAGAAGTACCTCTCGTGCTAAGAGGGAGTGTTGAAGTTTGTAGCTCGGGTAGGTACTTCTGCACAAACCTTGTATCTAGGCATGCATAAGTCGCCCACATTTCACCTTAGAAATGTAACTCAGCCTAAGTTAGCCTAAGTTAAACTTAGGAAAAAACATATAATTATATGTTGGCTTATCGAGTTAAAATAAAAACTTAGATAAAATAAAGTATTTATTTTAGTGATTAAGTTTTAATCTTAGCTGTCGATCTCAAGATAGGCGGGATATAATCTCTATCGTCCATCACTTGAGATTAGGGTTAGGATCAAGATTAGGGTTTTGGCTCAATGTAAAGTTATAAAGGCGAGGCTAAGGTGAGGAGAAGACACAACAATAACACAAGATCGAGAGAGGCTTCTCAGTGAGCATGTGCTAGGTTCGAGAGAATGTATTGAGGCTGGTGACTAGTTTTGTATTTTCTCAGTTGGGCCATTATCCTTGGTACACGAGCGCAAGTAAGTTTTGTGATTAATTTATTAACGAAGAATTGGTGATTGGGCAAAATTTGTTTGTGTGTATGTGATCTAGATTGAGCTTTTTTTTGCTTTTGCTATATTTTGTGTTAGGAATCTGGTTGTGTATTTGTTCTATTAATAATTGTTGGGAACTGAATATCGGGTGCTAGGTTGGGAAAGTCTAACATGATCTCTAATAGCTTCAATCCACAAATTGGTACAAAATGTTGACACACAGAAGAGTGTTCTAATGTGATGCATCATGGGTGAGATAACCACATAGAGACCACAAAACCATAGAAACAAATAGTATTTCAATTGTTTGGTATCATATGCAATAGAGATTTATGCTTGTTGGTTTCTCTAGCATTACCTTAAAGTAATTCCATAGGTTGCTGGATCCATCATATGGAAGCAATTAGATTCCCTTTGCAACACCAAATTCAACCAACATAAAATTGCTCTATAACTAAGTGCTATTACAAGCAATTGGATGATGTTTTATCTATACACCAATAACTAGTAAATCATTGCTCTACTCAGTATCTTCATTACATGGCTTCTAGGTTTGTTTAGATCAAGTTCCAACTTAGTAGCGAAGCGCTAGTTTAGTCAATAGAATGAAACACACTTGTTTCTTTGCACAAAGTTGCACAAAGATTTCAAATGTTGGTTACTACACGAAATTTTTTTAACTAGGACATGAGCTAACATGATGTCATGGGGTCACGATGCTCCTTGTGGACCATATTGCTTCTTGAACTAGTGACATGAATACCAATATAGCCCAATGTGGTGAATTTGGACATTTCAACAGATCTATGAGCAAATAATACCAATGTCAACATCAAAGCTTCACCTCATTCATAATACTCCACTCATGGAGACCTTTGGCTTGGCCAGTCCATAATTCTATTTCAAAATGTGTATTATTTCAACCATAGGCGTCACTTTTGACCAAATTTACATCTCAAACCAAATCTAGAGCTCAACTTAGAGAACAAATCCAGGTGCTATATTTCCCATGCAAGCACTTGTTTCTTTGTAACCATTTTGAGTATGCACCAATATGTTTGTTTAATAGAATTCACACATGTATCTAAGCACGATCAAGTGTCTCTATGGATGAAGGAAAAAGGAATAGATTCTTAAGAGCCATGTTGATGAGTCCACTGCCAACCTTGCACTCTTTCCTTCACCAGTGAACATACATATTAGATCTACACTCCATGGCTATCAGTATCAAACAACTCTTGTTAGAGTCTAGGTCTATGCATGGCTCTGATAGCATATGTAAAATCGAGCATATTGAGAGAAATATAATAAGCATAAAGCAAGTACAAGATTTGCACAAGAGATTTTACCTTGGAAACCCTTTATTAGGAAAACCAACATTAAAATAGATGTTTATTATTTCCTTGGCCAATTTGGCCAAGCCGACCAAACATGGGTTGCTTGAGGCATTTTACGATGGAAAGCTCAAGCCTTTACAGAGGCTTCATCACATTGAAAATGATGGCCAAATTTCATAGGGCGGTAAACTAGTTATGATAAACTCATTAATGATTGAATCAAAGTCAACCTAGTTACTCTTTGATCGAGTCAAGGTTAGTTTAACAAGAACTGACCAAGCGCTCAATGACATTGGTGATAACTTGTTTAGCTAACCTCTTGGGATTTTGTATTGTTTGTGTATGTGTTTATTTATTTTTTCCCAAGGAAAACCTCGTGGGAAGGACACCAATTGAGAATTATTTGCTTTGATACCAATTGTTGTAGATCTAGTACACAATAAAGCATGATAAACTTGCACACACAATGTACACCGAAAATGGATGTGGAGCACAACTAATTATTTTGGCTTGATGAGTTATTACTCAATCAGAGACTAACAAAATCCCCGAATCACCCAAATACATCTATACACCAATTATAAGCCCATGCGTACGATAAGGACTCTATTTACCTCTATATATACCTATTTTCAGTCATTGTTCTTGTAGGTCCACCAACCTTACTATTTATACATACATTAGATCCTTCATATATGATTGTTAGGGTCATAATTCAAAAACAAGAAGTAACCTTTGATGCTAGCTTTATTTCTTCTACATGTTGCCAATTAAGGTTTCTTTGTCTTGAAATCATGATTATAATTCAATGCGAGATGCATGTCATATATTTTCTAAAGGATACCTTTGTAGAAAATTTCCACAAATTTTTTTAGAGTATTTTGTAATATATTTTCAAATTAAAGCGTAAAAGAGGTGTAATTTTACCTTTTTATTAAATTAAAGTTTGTCTTTGCATGAGAGCTTTGTCTAACTGAAAGTGGATGTAATGTGCAAAAATTGCAGCTTTT